>JAECWU010000165.1:0-114055 GCA_018150985.1 Chymomyza costata
GCCAGCACACTTAGGCCTGGGCTGGCCCGTTGTGACACCGCACGAATCTCTATGCTTACAATTACATCTTTTTACCCTTCTCCTACTTGGTATGCCTAAAAGGGGTCCCATCCTGTTGCAGCAATGTAGCTTGCAAACTTTCTGGGACAGATGAACTCCAGCCCTGCTAGGTTCTGAAGGAAATAGTAACCCAGGTGCTTTTTCCTGCGTCTGCTAAGAGCTTCGCAGGAGCAGAAGAAGTGCTCTACTGTTTCTATCTCTTCCTCGTCTCTGCAGCTTCTGCAAAAGTCATTTATAGGAGCATTAAGTCTAGCAGCGTGTGCTCCAACGAGCCAGTGCCCAGTAATCGCTCTAACGACTGCCGAACACTGTGAACGGTTAAGACTGCAAAGTTTTCTGGAGCGTTTTGCGTCAATAGTTGGCCATATTTGGCGGGTGATCCTACAGTGAGGTGTGTTGTTCCACATACTTTGAGCAAGAAGGCTATACTTTTCCCTGGTATGTAGCTTAAAAGTAGCCATCGGCATACGTATATCCTCCTTATCAGGAAGGAGGGTAGTGGTCGTGCCGTTTCTGGCCAGTTCGTCTGCTATTTCATTGCCTTTAATATCTTGGTGCCCCGGCACCCAGATAAGGCTAATAACAAACTGCTGTGCCATCTCTTGAAGAGATTTGCGGCAGTTGTTGACTGTCGTCGCATTTGAAGATAACGAACGAAGTGACTTAATAGCTGCCTGACTATCTGAGTAGATGTTAATTACCCTGTTGTCTGGACTGGCGTTGCGTAAGCAGATTAAAGCCTCTTTGATAGCAAGGACTTCTGCCTGGAAAACACTACAGTGATCCGGGAGCCGGAAGGACTGCCTGATATTTAGTTTTTCCGAGAAAACCCCTCCCCCCAACTTGATTGTTGAGTTTGGAGCCATCCGTGAAGAAACTAATGGAGTCTTTTTGACCCGGCTGAGTTCCTCTCCACGATTCCCTTGAAGGTATAATGGTAGTAAAAAGGGTTGAGGTGTATTCCTTAGGGATACAATAATCGGTAGCTGACACAATAGTGTCTTCTGCAAGAATGGACGAGTGCCCATAACGTAAGACTGCCCAGCTTTGAGCATCCTTTAGGCGTCTCGCTGTTAAGGTAGCTAATTCTTTTGCCACTAGAAGGATTGGAGAGATATTGGTGATGGCATTTAGTGCCTCACTTGAAGTAGTTCTAAGGGCACCTGTGATACATAGTTGTGCCATTCTTTGCACCTTATTTAGTGCTTTAAGCTTTGATTTTATGGTGAGGGCTGGCCACCAGGTCGAAACCCCGTACAGCATTATGGGTCTCACTATGGCGGTGTATAGCCATCGAACCACTTGGGGGGACATACCCCATCTAAGTCCTATTGTTTTTTTGCAGGCAAAAAGTGCTGTATTAGCCTTCTGGACTCTTTCTGAAATATTTTGGTTCCAGCTAAGTTTCCTGTCCAGTATTAGCCCCAAGTATCTTGCAGTATCACTGAAAGACAGGACTGAATCATTTAGTCTCGGAGGAGAAAGATTTGGGAGCTTGTATTTCTTCGAAAATAACATAAGCTCAGTTTTATCTGGGTTAACGCTTAACCCACTTTCAAGTGCCCACAGTGACAGTTCCTTGAGCTTTGCTGTCATACGGTCACAGAGGGTCTGTGGAAATTTCCCGTTCAGCATTAAAACCACATCGTCCGCATATGCAACAACTTTGCAACCCCCTCCTTCTATGCGACATAGCATCGTGTTGACTGCCATGTTCCATAGAAGAGGTGATAGTACCCCCTTGTGGAGTGCCTCTGCTCACGTACCTACAGAGAGTGGATGTACCAAGTGAAGATGTCACCATTCTGCACAGCAGCAGTTGGCTAATCAATCTCACTAGCCGGTCATCCACCCCTAGGTGCCGCAGTGCATCAGTAATTGCATTGGGGACGATGTTGTTGAAAGCGCCTTCTATATCCAGAAAGGCCGCGAGAGTATATTCCTTATAGTGTAAGGATTTTTCTATATTTGCTATGACAGAATGAAGTGCTGTTTCTGTCGATTTGCCCTTGCTGTACGCGTGTTGCGACCCCGATAATAACTTTGGGTCGATGGACGTTCTAAGGTATAAACCTATCAGCCTTTCCAGAGTTTTTAATAGGAAAGATGACAAGCTTATAGGTCTGAGGTCTTTGGGGACAGTATGTGAGGCTTTACCCGCCTTGGGTATAAATACCACTCTAGACGTTAGCCAAGAAGAAGGTATTTTACCTAACGCAGTGATTTTGATATAAATGGCTCTTAGCCACGAGACTACCAGGTTTCCCCCATTCTGCAGATGGGCGGGTATTAACCCGTCAGGGCCTGGAGATTTGAAGGGTTCGAAACTGTCTACAGCCCATTCAATGTTGGACTCTGTTATTATCCCATTCAGTACATGTACTGGGAGATAGGAAGGAATACACGATGGTGTATCTGAATTGCTACCCGGAAAGTGTGTATCCAGAAGTAGCTTTAGAGACTCCTCACTGGAGTCCGTCCAGGAGTCATCTCGCCTCTTAAGATACCCTAAGTTTGTGGGTGCTTTTGAGAGCACTTTTCGAAGTCTTGCCACTTCAGATGAGGACTCGACTTCGGAGCAGAATTTCCTCCATTCATCCCGCTTTGCCCGCCTTATTAATTTTTTATAGCTAGCTAGGCTTTGTTTGTACTCCAGCCAGCTTTGCTCACAATTTAATCTTTTTGCTTTGTTGAAAAGTGTCCGACAGCTTGCCCTGAGCGTATCTGTTTCAGGTCTCCACCAAGGTGGTTTCCTTTTGCCCCTTGGCTTGCTTATCGGACACGAAGATTTATAAGAATCTATGCACGCATCTGTGAAGGTTTTAATAAGATGCTCAAGATCCTCATTTGAGGAGGGAGTCATCCTAGGTGGGGTCGAAAGGGCATTCGACAGTTTTGTTTTATAAGACTTCCAGTTGGTTCTGCGTGGATTTCTGAACGCAACTGGAGTTGGGGAGGATATGGATAATAACGTCTCGATATACCTATGATCTGAAAAAGAGTGCTCTTTAGAGACTCTCCAGCTTATGACTTGGTCATATATGAGATTAGAGATTAAAGTTAGGTCAATGACCTCTTCTCTGTCTCTAATTATAAAAGTTGGGTCACTACCTCTATTGCAGATAAGTAAGTTTGTGGAGAGAAGATATTGAAAAAGTAACTCACCCCTCTCGTTTGTGTTGGAGCTCCCCCATTGTCCATGGTGAGCGTTAGCATCGCAACCAATCAGTAGACCAATGCCCCGGTCATCGCTGTCTCTGATCAGTTCCTGTAGCTTGAGACCCGGAAGTGGATCCATAATTTCATAGGCCAGATACGCCGATGCTATTCTTATCGGTTTGCCATGGAGCTCCAGGCTTACCGACGTGGTGTCACCATTACTGTAATTATAGAGCAAAAATACACTAAGGTGCTTTTTTGCTAAAATGCAGGTGCGACTTTTACCTTCTTTAGAATCCGCAAACAGTCTATATTGTGGAGTGCTGAGCCCGGATACCCTGTTGGAAACAATCCAGGGTTCCTGAATCAGCACTATGTCGACTTCGCCTCCTGCCAGGCGAAGCATAAGGGCAGCAGTTGCTGCTTTACAGTGGTGGAGGTTTATCTGCAAGATTCTTAGAGACATCTTGCGTTTGTACCTCCACCACCGTTACGTCCGCTTCCGTGTCATCGCTGATGTTTTCATCAGCGGAGTCAACACCCTCCTGACACAGCGCTTCTAACCCTCGGACCAAGGACGCATCGGACATCACCGATTCGCAGTCCTCGATCTCTGGGTCCTTCTCTGGTTCCTCGATTTCCTCATCGAGAACCTCCTCTATCGCCTCTTGGCTTTCTGTCCGCCTGGCATCCGATTTATACACGCGAATATGCACCGAGCTAAAACCGAAGTTTAGCTCTCCGTGCATCACGTCAATCGGTGCCAGCGACTCTTTGTTGAGGATAAGCAGAATCTTCCTCATGGGAGTCTGCGTATCCTCAACTTTAGCGACCTTCCAATCTGAGGCAGGAAGGTGAGGATTGCACCTCTGCAGCATCTTGAGGATCATCTCCGGCTCCTTAAAGGATGCCGGGATCCACATGATTGCGCGAGGTCTACTCGGAACGTCCTTCCAATCTACTGCGACTAGATTGGCGCCCGGGTAAACCTCGCCCACCTTCGATACGGCCGCTTTGTAAAGCTCCGCCGATCGAGTGCCTTCGCAGGCTATCACCTTCACGTTGCCCTGGTACCACCCGACATCTTTGCAGATTGGGGGTGGACCGGGCATCGCTTCCAGTGCTTCGAAACAGTGGATGGCCAGTGCCGCCTCCACCCATCTCCACTGATTTCTGGGGATCCTGCCGTCGGAATTGCCTTGGTCCAGGACCCCCAAAAGAATCTTTTCTTTCGCTATCTCAGCGAAGCTTCTATTGGCTACCAACCCGTTCCCCCTAACTCTCTTTGGAGCATTAGGGACCGCGAGCTCCTGCGATCGTTGTCGCTTAGGTTGCTTCATTTCTGCTCTAGGCCTTTCCACAACGAAATTGGGCAACACCGCCTTAGCCCACTCTACCTTCCTCAGCCAGTCGGCCGTTGGGTTTGTGACGCTAGTGGTGGCCTGACGCTTCAGGATTTGGGCAGCGTTTTTTTCTCCGCATACCTCTCCCTTTTGGCCTTGCTTGTGGAGGGCCTCTCTAGCTCCCCCGCACCCGGCCGAGAGACAGCTGCGCTTAAGGTAGCACCTTGCTGACTGCTCAGGGTGACAGGGGCCTTCGAGGTGCCTTCCGCTTTGCACATGGCCAAGGGGCGATTGGGCACAGTTGCCTGCTTCGCCGGTGTGGAGCTGACTACCGGTCCGGTGACCTCTGTACTCGAGCTCATAATTGAAGGGGCAACGCCAGGTCCAGTGACCACTGCGTTTGCTCCCAAAGAAGGACCTTCGGTCCTTTCCGGTTTTTTAAGAGTTCCGGACTCTTTTTGAAAAGAATTTTTATTTAAAGTAGACATAACAGGTCCCACGAGTGGCGGAGAAAGGGTGGTCCACCTGCGCAGAGATCCGCAATACGCAGGTAAGGCTAGTTAATCCGGAGGGCGCCAGGTATCCGGATGCTCCGTTTGCGACTGGGCTATTTTTGAAAGGGGCCCCCAGCCAGGTTGATCATCGGCACGGGTCGCGTGACACCTTGATCCAGCCCTTTTTACCTAATAGCCATGATAAGGAGTGACAAACAAGCCACCAAGCTATAGAGGAGCTAAGTTGCAAGCAGCTAGCTCCAAATCTTAGCTGGTACCGCCCATAAAAGGGCACTGTAGTACCATTACCAGTCGGCACCCTCGTGGAGGGTTCAGCTATAGGATTTTTGCCAACCGTAACTTTACATACACTGATAAAAAAAACGGTCTGATTTTAAGATTTTTGGTCATAAAATCGTGACCAAATGGTCACGAAAGTAGCGTAAGCTTTTTTTGTTGTCAGTTTAAGAATGCCGTTCTTGATTTAAGATTTTTGCAGTTAAAATCTTAATTTTAGAGTTAATTATGATTATTTTAAGCCTAAAAAAATCTTGAAAAAATAATCTTTATTCTTAAAATAAGTCGGGAAAAAATCTAAAATCGTGACCAAAATCTTAATTTCGGATTTCGACCAATCTTGCAACAAAATTGTTAAAATCTTGAAATAAGATTTATAAATTCTCATTAAAAATAAAGAAAAATGCTTTATGAAATGTATTATATTTTACAATTTTCATTTTTTTTTGTTTCTAAACATAACAAACTTTTAAACTACAAACTTATTCAAACTTAATACAGTGTTTTAGGGCGAACATATGTTTTACTATTGAAAAAGTCAGAGATATTTTTTATACAATTCAATTTACGTTTTTGTCCAATTTCATACGATTGCAAGTGTTGATCAAATAGTCTTATTTCTATAGGATTACATTGTATGTAGATACTATTGTTTTGAACGAGGAAAAAGTTAATTTTAAAAAGTTGAAACTCAGTGTTACTTATAGCTACGTAGCTATTGGTTTTATAACGTGTTACCTTAAAAACGATTTCATAACATACTTCAGCATCTTGAAAGTTATTATCTAGTTGTAACATAGTGTGTATTGAATTATTATTAGAATGCACAAAACTAAACTCAGGCTCCAAATATGACACATGAGCTTTCCTGGCTGTCTACAATGGTTGTCTTCCTGATGCGATTACCCGATTCGTCCTTGAATCTTGCCGATGACGGCAATACCGATGTTAGCAGGATTGCGTACATGTAGTCCTGTGCATCTATTGAGAATGTAAATTTAAAAAGTAATTAATAATTAAAAATTTATAAAATATAATAAATAAAACCTATTACCTATGCATAAATTAATTTTTTTTCTAGTCTCACCTTTGTGGCTTATTGTTTTAGCTGTGCTAAATTAATCCATGCACAAGTCGTTAAGTATGTAATTTTCAAAAAAAGTTGTTACACTCTTTTTGAAACCTTCCCATTGTGATATTAGCAAACTTTTTTTCTCCTGTTACAAAATATCAAAATCTATTTGTATCTGAAAAGGAAGAAATGTAT
This sequence comes from Chymomyza costata, assembly GCA_018150985.1. Classification (NCBI taxonomy): domain Eukaryota; kingdom Metazoa; phylum Arthropoda; class Insecta; order Diptera; family Drosophilidae; genus Chymomyza; species Chymomyza costata. The sequence goes on from JAECWU010000165.1 coordinate 6,621, forward strand.
TTTGTTAAGCCAGTATAAATAATATAATATTATAGAAAATTTTCTTACCACCATCAGAAGAATAATTTATTTTTCTTCCACTGCATCTTCCTCGTTAAAACTTTCATTAGTTTGATCCTGCATTTTACTTACATCCACATATACTTATATTAAACACAACAATTTGTTCACAAAAACACGTCTGCCCTTGTCGGTGGTATACTGAAAAGTAAAGCCACAACAATGGCTATCGCCTAATTTTTGGCACGCGTCAAACTCAGCTGAAAAAATCGTGATTTAAGAATTTTAAATCTTAATTTAAGAATGTTTGGTTATGTTTTAAGACTTTTCTTCTTATTTTTAGAATATTTTTGCTTGTTTTAAGATTGAAATTGTATTACCACAAAAATCGAAATTTAAGATTTTTTCGTCTTAATTTAATCTTGTTTTAAGAACTCTTTGTCTAAATTTGGGAATTTTCATCATGATTTTAGAATTTTGGGTCTTGATTGGAATTCAATATTTTTGTTTCTTAATTCAAGAACTTTTATTCTTACTTCAAGATTTTTTGGTCTCATTGTAAGAATTAAAAACAAGAATGCAAAAATCTTGATTTAAGATTTTATTTTTTTTATCAGTGTACATTTTCGGCTTGCACAAACTTAATATACCCTTTGTACCTTACGGTACAGGGTATAAAAATTAGTTAGCCATTGATCACAAAAATTTTCTTTTGAATTTCAAGCTGTTACTTTTTAATCATTTATTCAGGCATTAAAAAGGGCTAGGACATTATCACAAAAAACTTCTTAATACCAAATTTGGTTATGATATCTTTATAAGCAAATGAAACGCATTCAATTTTTTGGCAAAAATCGTTCTTAGGCCGATCGGGCCTATGGGACTATATGATAAAGTCAACCGATAAATTAATACAAAAAAATTAAATTTAGTACTGTGCTTGGGTAGTAAGTAGCCTTATTCGGTTATGATATCTTTATAAACGAACGAATTATCCATAACAAAATTTAAATGAACTTGTCTTCCGTAAGATATTAAGGGATCTTATCTGAAAATTTGGCTGCTCTAGCTCTTATCACCTCTGTGATCTAGACGTTCATACGAACAGACAGACATGTTTGCTCTTCATAGGGACCATATAATTTAAAAAAATTTTTATAAAATTAATTAAATTAATTTTACAATTTTTTATTATCGAAAACAAGCTATACAACAAAATCAGTAAAAATCCGTAAAATAAATTGGCTTTAAATCCATTTGCCTGGAAGATCATTTACTTCTAAAACTATTTGTGAAGAAGTCACCGTCTCTAAAACAGCACCGCGACCCTTAGGATATATTGTGCGCCCTACTTGCCCTAGACCACCTCCCATATTCCAATTTCAGAGATAAAATTACCCATGGCTTGCCAGCTATCCATCCTTTGGCGCGTGTGTAAAGATTTAATGCATTTATTTGTAATTTTTTCTATGAGAGCTAAACCTAAGTTTGCTGTCAAATTGACTTCAAGGTATTTTACTTCCTTTCTCCCTACAAGAGGCAGTCACTGAGGTAAAGGTGCCGCATAATCATTTGGTAGTTTATATCTTCTAGTTAATAGTACTACTACTGCTTTAATTGTACTTCACCTGAGGCTCACTTTCTTGCATCATTTGTAGTTAATATTTAATCCGCTTTATACAGTAATTTTGAATTTTACTTCTGCGATAAGGACAACGTCATCGACATAACCTTGGCATTGCATCCTCTTGTGTGGCTTACATCTTATTTATCAACAAGGCAGTACTTCTCTTTGTGAGTAGACACGAGTGGTGAACACGACTATGGATCTATCAAAATTATTTATGACGCTTTATTAAATAATTTAAAATTCTAATTTATGCGCTTGGCGCCGTCAATAGTCACCACCATGTTCTTTTTTTTTTTTTTTGGACGGTATTGAGTCGGGATCATTTGAAATGAATAAGGAACGCCATATGGGTTTGAGCCACCAACTTTTGAATACAAACTTTTGGAAGAAAGCTAATTTGTGGATATTTGGAAGAGGAGACAACAATTGTTATCAATTATAAATATCTATTCAAAAACGTGACTATTTAATTCAACATTTTATAAGAGATAGAAGAATATCAAAGAAAATCATAAAAGTTTTTAATTTAAGGGTTCCACTGAGAATTTCATTACTACACTGTTAAACTTCACTGTTAAGTTTAAAGATCAAATTGGAATTATGTTTGCGTAAGTTTTCACATCGCTAATTGTGCAAAGAAAATTAAAGTTAATTTGACAGTTTTTGTCATTTGGTAGTTTTATTTTATTTACGATTGTCAGTTACATGTTTCACAACTTTTAAATGTCATCCTTCTTGTATTTTTTATTTTTATTTATTGTTTAACTTGAGTCACCCCGTATATGCGCGCTATTTTCAAAACTATTAACAGTTGGTATTTTGCAGCACTGCAAGTACTTATTATATCGATATTTAGGAGCTCAAAAATTTATCGGCGTGCATAAACTTGCACTGCAAGTAATAGCAGCTAACAAATAAATACTCGAAATTTAACAAATTAAAAACGTAGCCAAATTATTGAAAAAAAAAGGCCAGTTAAGTTCAAAATATAACCTAAGCCATATGCATACCTAAGCGCCTTTAAGCTTTTATCGATTAAAGGCAGCAAAACAACCATGTCAGACATTATCGATATGTGTTGTGTTGCAATCGCAGCGCAGCAACAACCCTACCGAACCATATTCTATTTCTGAGATACAAATGTATTTTCGTTTTCGCTGTTGAACCTAGCTCGGGTACGTTTCGTTTGAGTTTGCGCTGCAAATAAGAAGAAATTTGTGTATTGCAGCATAAGGCTGCGCGCTGTGTGAGACGGAGTACGGACTAAACCGAACCCATGGACGACGGCAAAAGAAAATTTAGTGTAACAAAGAAAATTGCCATTAAGTGTAGTTAAAAAATAATAAAGAAAAACACACAGCCAAATTAATAAAGTTTAATTGTAAAACAAATATGTGTATAATATAATAAACACAAAGTTCAAGGTTTTCTACAAACCTAAAGTGCCACCAAAAAAAAAAAAAAAAAAAAAAAACGCCAAGCAGCAAAGTTCAATTGGAAAAAAGAAAAAGCAAAAAAAACTGTGCAAAATTTTGTATACCCTAGAAATTTGGCTGCGTCGCGTGTGTCTATGTGTGTGTAAGTGTAACTGCTGCAGTTTTGTTTTTTTTTCTATTAAAAACCTTCAAGTTGTTTAATTTAAAGCAATTATTGTACTAATAACAGTGCATTGTTTGTGGGGCGGCATAGAGTACAAAATGCATGAAGACAACAGTATGCCAAAGCAAGAAGAAAAAATATAAAAGCTTTGTCTCGATATATCTGTTGAAAAATATCTAAACCCAATTACTCAGTTTGCTCTCAGTATAATTCGATTGACACAGAGCAGCAGCAGCAGCAGCGGCAAAGCCGAGCAGCAGCAGGCAGCAAGCAGCCCCAAACAAAAGTCAGCAGCAACGTTATCTAGGCACAAACGGTGGTGGAGCCATACAAACAACAAAAGCAACAACAAGAGCAACAACGACTTCTCAGATACTTTAGTCTCAGCTCAGCTTTGGCGCTGACTCTGGCTCTGCTTTTGCGCAGTTTGCGGCAGCGTGTGAATTCGCCGCAGAGTGCAGCCAGCTTGTGTCTCTGTGTGTGTGGATACACCTTGCTCCAATATTTTGCTGGCTGTGCGACCCCCTGCTCCTCCACTACCACTCACTCTCTGCGCTGACTACGCGCACAAACTCGACGGTTGCCTATAACTCCGGCTGCGACTACATACTAAGCCCAGAGCCGTCACAGTCGTAGTCTCGGCTTCGGTTCGTGCGCGTCTTGCAATTCTTCTTGCCTCTGCAAGAAATGTGTTGCCACAATCTGTGTATCAAAAAAAATCAAAAAATCGTAGCAACAATCGTGCGAAATAAAGTATAAAAAATTTGTTTTAATTTTTTGTATGCCTAATGCAGTTTGGTAATGCGCTGCACGCGATTTCCTTAAATTTGTAACTGCAATCATGTTGGCTTGTTGTTGTTGCTGCCGACACCGTCGCCGCTGCCGCTGATGCTGCCGCAGATTTGCTGCAGCTAGACCGAACGTTCAACTTGCCCCGTACTACCACTACTACAACAATATGCTAGAACAGGTTTGCCGCTTTGACTACACTCCACTGTCTGTGTTTCTTTTGGCTTTTTTTGGGCACGGGCACGGGTACGGGCACACTCTGGCTTGCTCGCTTATTCATAACTTTTTCGGTTATAGATTTTTTGTCACCCCGACAGAGTCAGCAGTTCTCAATGCCCCAACCCCCAGTAACGCCACATACACACACACACACAAACACACACACACACAAACACACATGCACATGCTCAACTGTTTCAGTTTTTCAATTATTAATGGTGGCCATTAGTGTGCGCGCCGTATACCCGCCCCGGCTGCCCTGATGAAAGACCTTACCATACCATATTTGCCTAGCTCCATTGCCACCTATCGATATTGTAGCAGTTAGCCAGCCAGCCGTGTGTGTGCACCATGTTTAACGTGTAGAGTTTTTCTTATCGGACAAATTGTATTTGTCTGAAAAGTTCAATAAGGTGCGCATACTATGCATAGTGGACCCCCATATGCAATTGCACTACCAAGTGTCTGCGTCCCTGTGTCCGCGTGTCCGTCCCGCTGTCAGTCAGTCAAATTTATGTTATCGATATAGATAAAAATCATGTTGGTCTGTGTGGGCTTACGTAGCCCCGTGCTACACGCAACAAAACGGAAATGCGTTTGTCATTACCATTTACCACAGAACTGTGTCCAAATCTTTTGCATAAGGTTCTAGCTAGCATTGTGTAAACTGAGGGCTTGTAATAAAACTCATTGAAAGATTTCGGAATGCGCAATTTACGCGTTGCCTTGATAAAGCAATTCAGCATGCTGATAATTTTGCAATAATTTAAAATTGTTTACTAGACCTTAAGGTGAGCTTGCAATCTGCTAAAGAGCATATTTGGACTGGAAATAATCAAGTGATTGTATGCTATATATACAGCTACATATCGTAAGTGCTGGCTAGACGTCGTAGCCTTATGCAGGTCAGGCAATACCTCAAAAGAAAAAACTATTTCTAGAACAAATTAAGCTAACAGCAGGATATTACTCGCAATTTCAAAAGCTCAGCGCACACTTTTCAAAGAAGTGCTTAAGATAAAAAAAAATACAAATTAAATCCAATGGCTTCCATTGTTGTTTTTACAAGCGTGGTTAGATTGTGGAAATCTGATATGTACGCAGTTGGAAATATATTTATATTATTTTTCAGCTTTAACCAAATTGAACAATAATATTTAAATAAATTTGGTTTAAGGTTTTTAGATAGCTAAGTAGCGTATTCCTTAAGATTTGATGGCTGAACAATATAGTTTCTTAGGGTTACCAGGTTCTGTTTTTGAGAGTCATGCATACAGACCAAACCGGCTTGAGCTCGAAATCTCGATATTTTAGCTTTTAGATGCTGTCCAGCTCTACCTTTATTTTCACATTTTGAATCGAAGTCAATTCAATATATATAAGTATATATACAAGTATATATATATATATTATATATATATATATTATATATATATATATATAATAACTATTTAAATATCGGAAAATACAGCCGGAAAAGTGTGGGCATAATAAAAAGCCAACTATGTATCATAGGTTTTATGGGGTTTACTTAAACAAGAAATCGGCTTTCGAGTCGGATGTCAGAGTATAGGATATGTTTTTGGTGTCCGAACCCAAGGACAAATATACGCCAGCACATCAGGCTTCCGACATCGTTTTAATTCAGACATGAGCAACATATGACTAGCTTCATGTGGAGTTTAATTTGTTTATTATATTAATTCCAACAAATGGTACAAGGAAGTAAATATGTAAAATTATTTAAATACATAGTATTAATCACAAAAAACTTTTTTTGGCCAGTGCTTCGAGCAAGAGCCGCTTGCAATGGCAATGTCCACAGGCATGTTATATGGTTTTGACCCATATAAGAATGCAAGAATATTCTTTTATCTTAATAAAAGACTAAGCAACTACACGTTCAAAAATTGTGGAACAGTACCTCCATTTTCAGTTTGTGGAATTTATTGAATAAATGTTGAATTGAAGAATTTGTCGTCAAATGCACAATTTTGCAAATGAGATTAGAAGAAATGTCAATAACCAACGGAAAAATAAAGTGCTTGCTTTTTCAGCCTTTCACGATATTTCCCAAAAGCTAAATTTAATTTCAGTTCAAAATAAACGCCTTCAACTGAGTTTCAGGATAAGACTCCAATTTTTTCTGGCTTCCAGATCAAACGTAGCATTCAAATACTTTTTAGAAACGTCCTTGTTTACGTATATTGCACATACATATCTCATTCATTAGCTTACAAAAAAAAAAAAATGAAAATTCGAAAAATATTTAAGTATTCATAAAAAAATTCCTTAAAAACGGAACTCAGGTAAAACGTATTAAAAATCTGAGAATTGCAGCTCTTGTTTAAGATTGTTGCATAAACGAGTTGGTTCTAACCCCTATTGCGGGCATGAAATGTCTTTCATCAATTAAATACGTTGGGTTACCAACTTGTGCTATGTGTTACCAACACATTGTTGCTTCGGTTTAACCTACCCAATGGAGACTCCAAGACTTAATAACGCAATTACACGCAATTCTATCCCATTCCAGCCTTATGCAGGGCTTCTATTCTTGTCAAACAAAACATGTTCCCATTAATCCATGTTCAAGAATCGATGTCTTTAAGAAATTTTGCAGCAAAGCTTGCCAATGATCTCTAATGCTCTCTACCCTTAGCGTAGCTGCCTACCCTTAAAGCTGGCCCTTATGTTTCTTTAATAGAGCCAGCTACCTTTAAAATCAATAGAGTCATTTCTAGACAGTTTCTCGTACCAGTAGCCAACCCTGTTCAGGTCATTTGGTAATTGCATGCACATCTTGCAATGCTTTGTCTTGGTCCAAACGCCCCTTTTGTAGCTCTATCTGTCTATGTGTCTATCTGTCGCGCTGTCCGACCCCTTTGTCATTTGTCTGCTGTGTGTATTTATTTATCCCCACACTCAATTCGCCAACACATGCGAATCGTTTTGGTCACATATGTTGCCAAAGTGATTATTTTCACTAAAAATAAACGAAATGAATGATTGATGAAGTGAGACGAGGGAAGCAAAAGAGCATACCCCATACATGCTACTGGTAGACTATGTGCTACATATATCCAGTGTTCTCGCTTGCCGTCAACACCAACGTCAACATTATTGCCAACACGAGGAACGGAGCAGAGGAGCGTACCCCTGCCCCAAATTCAACTGGCAAAAGAAATTAAAATTGAAAAATACAAAGAAAAGCGGCAAATGTAATGAAAAATAAGCCGACGCATAAAAGAAAAGTGTCATTTAATTGAAGTGAAGGTAAGGTGTTTGCTTCAACTTCATTTTCATCTTCTGGGCTGTTTCTCTACATCTTTCGTATTTCTTCGTCTTGGCCAGACGGAAATCATAAAAATGTTGCATAAAAATATATTTTTTATGGCGGCGTCTTCTCTAGTATTGCCGGGCAAAAAATAATAATAATAAAATGGAAATAAAATAAGAACAAGTGCATACCATACGTTTCGAGAGGTACCCTATACCGGGTTGAGCCGTGTGCCGGCACACAGTGGTCGAAATTGTTGATTCGAGTTAAAAGAAAAATTTCTCTCTTCTCGCTGAATTCCCTTATAAATATTATTTTCGTTAATGCTCTACACTGGAATGATGGGAATAAATCTACTTATTTCTTTGACGATCTCTTTTGTTTTTATATAATTTACATAATTTACAGAGCAGAGCTTAGCTCTCTTTTAGCTTTTTAAAATATAACTCCAAAGAGAGTTAACAATAAGAGAAATACATTATTGTAGGAAACGTGGGAAATACTAACTAGCAAAATTATTTTTAAATTAAAAAAAAAATATTTTTTAATTACATATTTTTTTTTTCATGTTTAATTGCTTATTAGATATGTAGAGTTCGTGTGAAAAAAAAATCATTTCAATTTATTATTTCACTATCCATATCTTCATAAAAAAGCAAATAATGGGCTTCTTGATCCAAGGTAAAATTTTTCCGCGCATTCCCGCTATTAGTCAAAATTTGTATTTAAGCTCTTTATTTACTCTTGTTATTCGAAAACTCCGTTATACATATAAAGACCCTCTGGTATTTATTAAATGGGAAAGTGGTCATCTTAATCAATACAATAACAATATTTTAACAATGATTAACAATAATGCTTGCCAAACGCGAAAATTGCGTACAGGGCACTTCTTCGATATATTCCCGGACGACTTTTATGATGCGGTGTAATATGCAAATTTTTTTTACTGGAAAATCAGGCAAATTATTGACGCAAATCTAAAAACGGCTAGCTTAAAGATTGAAGAATTTCACAACTGTTACTTCACAAAAGGTGCGATCGGCTTAAGCACAGATCAGAGCCATATTTTCTTGAATTAAGACACATCTTTTTCTTGAACTTAAAATAAAAATAAAATTTTGGGCATCGACAAATATTTTGCAATTTGCTAGCTAGATCGTCCATTTCGACCACTGTGCCTTGTAGCCGTTCCAAATATTTCGTTTATATATTTACTTGACAAGTTTTGCACTGCGTCGAGACGTCGCCTTGCCATTTCGGCTAACGGAGCGCAGCAGGTCTGCAGCTCCTCCTGCGGGGCGTCATCAACAACATCATCAGCACGACCAGAATGGGTTTGTTTGTGCTGGCGGCGTAGTCTTTCGGTTTTATAGTCCAAACGTGATAGTATAATATGCTAGTACGAGTACCTCGAATTTTCTTTAGCTGGCCTGCCACACATTTTCCTTGCTATGTGCATTTCCATCCGTGCAATTCCATGCGCTGTGACTTGCCCTTGCTCCACACGTGTTTTGTTTGTGTGCGTGTGCATGTGTGTGTGTGGCAACAATTTTCTGGGTAGGAGTAGAGCAGCTCGCGACTTGGTCTTCAGGAAAAATAAATTAATGGAAAGCATGCAAACATAAATTCTTTTTAGCTGTCAGGTGTTTCACATTTTAAACGTAAATTATAAATAAGCAAAATAAAATTATAATTCCGGGTAAATGTTTTATTTGCCACTGCCGACTGCCATTTGCCGTGTCATTTCTCCGCCTTAGCCGCCTGTCAGTTGGTTGCTCTGCCCCATTTCTTTTCTTTATTAGATGGCATTTCTTACTTTTTTTTTGGGAGGGTGGTGTAGTGGTTGGCGTGCTACATTTCCGATGTGTCTAGTATTTCTCCGCCCCTCCTACTATGTTTTGTGTAAAATGAGAAATTAATTTTATTCAAATTAATGATGGAGCTTATAATTGGCCTCGTTTTTTATGAAGACACACGAGCATCATTTGCTTCTTTTTTGGAAAATCGTTTGACTTGGTCTTCATTTTCAAGCAATGCGTTTCACTTTGATTATGACATGAAGTTGGCCAAGTGCAAATACTTTGTTGGTACATCTTAATTAACTTAATTAGCATTGATGATGGTCTGAAAGCACTGCTTAAGTACATAACATGAAAATTGCATTATGCGCATGCCAAAGTTCAGGCAACGCGCTTAGCTCAAGTTCCTTTTGATATGGGTTCTAATGAACATGTCAAAATATTCTTGTCATTGTTGGCTGCAAATTCTAAGGACATCCGAAAGCAAATTGTTTTCAAGCGTAATTTCTTTGCATAGACAGAGGCTCAGAGTGAGTGAGGTTCTTTTTAAAAATTTAATCATACCTCTTTTATTTTTGCCTAAGTTTCTAGGGTATTCCGCGGAGATTGCAATATGTTATAAAATGTAAGTTTTTTTTTTTAACTTTTGTTGACATCTTATTTTCTTACAAGTAACCATTAAAATATTATAATTACTGACAGTTAAAGAGTTATAGGTTATAAGTTTGTTATATCTTAAACATAATCTTAGAGAACATCCATGAAAAATTTTGAGCTTCATTTTCGGATTTAGCGTGCCATTTTACTCGGAAATGACTAAAACATGTTGAGGATACCAAAATTTTTTTAAATTTGTTAACTAGGGTTATTAAAACTTCTTTAATTAGGGTTGAAACTTTTTGAAAAATATAGTCGAAACCTTCTGTATAACGAATTTCCCAATGCCCACGTAAAGCGTCATCAATCTTGATTTTTTGTTTTCAATAGGGTTTTTTTTTTTGATAAACCACGCGTGAGTACTGTCAAGTTGCCATGTGTTTTTTGTTCAGTTTTCATTGGCATTTCATCATGGAAAGACTTACACCCGAACAACGTTTACAAATCTTACAATTATATTACGAAAATTCGTGTTCTGTGAAGAATGTTTTTCGCGCGCTTGGGCCATTTTATGGAACTAATTCGGTGAACAATTAATTTCACGTTCCGGACCGGTAAATTGGTCACCAAGATCGTGTGATATCACACCGTTAGACTTTTTCCTTCGGGGATACGTGAAGTCTTAAGTGTTTGTGGATAAACCAGCTACGATTGAAGCCTTACCCGTGTTATTCGCGAGATACTGCCGATTATGCTCGAACGCTTCATCGAAAATTGGAACCTCCGCATGGACGAGCTACGGCGCAGTTGCGACCAACATTTGAAAGGGATTATCTTTAAAAAGTGAACTAAAGGATGGTTCTTTCTATTGATAATAAAGATTTTTCGATTCATTTAAAATTTTGGTGTTTGTTTTGCATTTAAAAAAAAAAAACCTCAAGATTAATGATCCTTTATAAAACTTTCGTATTTCGAGCTTAGGTTCCAATCATTATAATTCCGGTTACATACCATACTTGTTTCTTTTTGTTTATATCAATTATAAGTAAAGAAGTAAGACTGCCTAAACCACACCCAAAGTAATTCATAAGAAGAAATCTTATTCTTAAATATCATTAGAGCTAAAAATATCGAATTTTCCTGGAAGGTACGCACCTTCATTACATTTTTTCCTCAATATAATTTTTCAGCTTGGGATCTTGGGTTTGGCAACAAGTAGAGTTATCAAATTTTTTAGTGACTAATCAGGTCAAATTTTTCTCGAAACGCAAATTATTTCCTTATTATGTATATTCCTCGCTTTACATATTATTGCAGTTTTCAGTAAAGATTGGATAATATAGGCGGACAATATCGGGCTACCAGTCCGTTTATCTATATCTACCTTTCCTTTCTATCTAGTGTCTATAGCTCGAAAATACATGAAGGGTTAGAGGCTAATAAAAAAATCTCTGTTTATGCCATCTTTATGAATATTATGTACATTCCTATAAGTCAAGTCCGTTTTGAATCTCATCAATTTCCGCAAAAACAATCTTGACATTCCGTGAAGGTCTTCAAAATAAAAATTATTTTTACTTTTTTGGAAGTTTCCATTAATAGTATTCAATTTGTTTTAGATCTTAACCGCAATATATTCAAGTTTATTCATGATTATCAACAATGGAAAATCCTTCTCTTTCAACTTCCGCCAAAGCTGTACTAGGGATGGGGCACAGGTGGCTAAAGCTATGACAGCAATCAGCTAATAGAAAATTTTAACAAAAAAATAAAAGTAAATGAATTGGTTTTATGGCTATTTTATTTGGTTTATCATGACTGCAGCATATTAAAGTCTTAAAGCTCTCAAAAGTTTCTTAATTTTGTTATTTTGGTTGAAAATTGCGTTAGAATTGGTTTATAATTTCAACTATAGGTACTAATGGAGTTTCATATCTTTCATCAAACTAAGAAAATTAATTTAATTATGTGTAATGACTTGCATTTTTAACAGGATATAAAGTGAGGCCAGAATTTTGACTTAAAACAAAGTTGTCATAATGATATACATTTTTTTACATATTGAAAAATTGAAAAATAATATTTTAATTATATGTTTTAAAAGCAAAGTTTTAAATTTGTGCTATTTACTCTTGCTTGATTGTGGTGCCAACTTGGACATATGTCATCCAGGTGTGGGGCTCTGCTGCCAGATGTGTTATTCATAAAATTAAAGCTGGGCAGATAGTCCCGCGTAATCGAATAATTAATAAATAATAAATTGTGACGTCACATATCACAAATGTAGGAAAATAGCTTTTTGCGGATGATTGCCTATTGATTAAATATTAAAAAAAAAAAAAATAATTTTCTAGACCCAATGTTGATTTTTATGATTTCTTCCGTTTCTTAAGGTCTTGTCAAGCATTCTTGTAAAGTACGGAGTTGTGAAATTCTTTTGGCTTCTGGGTTTTCTTGTTTTATTTTTGATTGCACTTCCATTTTCCATCTTTGTGATTGTATATCCTAGTCTCCTGCCACTTTATGATGTAAGGCTATAGATACGTTTCAGTTTATAGCTATATTTCATTCTTCTAATCTATGTAAATATATCTTTACAAAATATAAGGTCCTCTGGGCATTATTATTCAATTTAAACAAATAAATAAACAATATCTGAAGACAGAAGTAGAGTTTTTACTTGCTTTCAATCCTATATTAGCCATTGCCGGACATGATGAATGTTTGAGATCATAATCTTTTCCTTTTAAAATTATGACAACTGTGCGCTAATCTAGCTAAAATTTAAAGCTGGTCGAATAATTTTTGACCTCACTGTATATATTATAGAAGTGTTTTCCCTACCGCGACGATCCCACTTGTTTATCTTACATTATGTAATTATTCATTTCAATAAGTCAATTTCAAGAATTGGATTACTCTTAAAAAAAACATATTCTTGTTGCTGTTACTTTTCTGAAGTAGTACATGAAAAACACTTGAATAAAGTTCCTACTTAACGCCACGTTTGAATCTTTACCCAAATTATTTTCGCACTTGGTCCCTACCCCCATCATGTTTTATAAAGAGCTTACAATTTTTCGAAGTCCAACTGACGAACAAATGTTCTAGTTTCTTAAACATCTTAATATCTTTCATGCCATGTTGTAATTATACATTTCAATTAGTTCCTCCAACTTTGAAAGTTTCTCATTTTCCATGCTTTCAATGCAGATTTGGGAGTCAACGTTGCGTTTGGGTCTGTGTTTTTTTTTTTTTTTTTGTGGCCCTGGACTTAACCAACTCCCTTTTGTGCCCGCTCCCTTTGTTTTTTCATTTCAATTTTTTTTCTTTTTTGATATTCGTGGTGCTTTGCGTGCGTTTTTCAATTTTGGTCTTAATTTTTTCTATGTCGAACAAGAGCGGAAAGTCGAAAAAAAAAAATCGCTCAAGTGGTTGTTGTTTTTATTTTGATGCCCAAAGGCGCTAAATGTATAAAAACAAAACGGGGAGAAATACAGACACGGCTTTACGGCATTAATTTATTTTATGCATGTGTGTGTGTTTGTGCGTGTGTATCTATCTATGTGTCTTTGTATCTATGGTTATATATTTTGTTTAATTTTTTTTATAGCGCGTGATTTTTGATTTACGCGCGGTTGGACATTTTATTTCGATTGCCGCGTCGCGTTTCCCGCGCTCATATTTATTTTTATTGCTTTTTAATGCGCGGCTGAGGAAGTTTTATTTTTGGGGGCAAACTGCATTTGTTTTTCCGTTAGCTGTAATATCTATCAAGTAAGTTGAATTCTTTGTACTTCTTTATTCTATCGCCAAAGGTTGTGCGTGTGGATTGTTGAACAATGAATTTTGTGGGATTATTTATACGTTATGTGCGTAGCAGTGGCACAAACATAAATATACAACATGTTTATATATATCTATCAGTATGCATATATCTATATGAGGAGTTTGTATTGGAAATTGTGTTAGAGTAAAAAACGGGGCAATTGCAATGTCACGGCGCACTGAAAAAACCATTCACTAAGAAAAATTATGCATGTTGCTAGTGTTGGTTGTATTGTTAAAACACTCAGCGAAATCCATAACTTGGTAGGATCAGACGTTAGAAAGAGCCAAGGCAGAAAGCGAGCATGAGAACTCCTATGTTTCCAAGAGCTCCATAGGGACACTGCATCGCAGGTCTGATGACCGATAGACTTCTGTCTTAGATGCGGGGATGATAAGATAGAAAGCATCCAACACCTGCTATGTGACTGCCCTGTACTGCTTAGAAAATGTTCCCAGTAACTGGGAAAGACTTTTTTTGAATTCCTGGGGCTGTGTGGCAATCACAGTGGACCACACGATCTCTAGGTGATCTCGGTTTGAGTCGAGTAGCCTACGTAACACAGCGTAAGCTAACCTAGGCTTACTAAACAATTTACTCACCAAACACCAAAATCGTACCACCCAGCTAACCTACCCATATTGCAGCTAGAAAGCCTCTGTCATCTGCCTTCTCATTTCCTGCCACGAATAAGAGTTTTTGACCACATTAAAATCGTTAAAAGTTTACGGAATTGAACTGCTTTAAAAAGCCATACAAAATACGTATGCTAGCATATAGGTATTTTTTTCCTAAATAGTGTTGTGACCAAAGTTTCGACTAAAGCAATTTAAATAAAGCCCTGCCAACTGTTTTTCAATCCCTGATGTGATCCGACTTTTAAAGTTTCAGTATTGGCAAAGTGTCAACATCGGCAGGACTGGCACGTTATCATTTAAGGCTTTTCTGTTTTTTTACATACTTAACCATGGGAAACAGACGAATTTCAAAATTGGAATAAGAAACGTTTTAATAAACTCAAACCAAACTTTGCCAAACCCTGTTTCCATTTAAAAATTTCGATCGTGTTCCTATGTTTAACCAACGTCTCAAAGAGAAGCCGCAACCATTTCGTCGGGCAAGGCTTGACTTAATTTAAATAATTTTTTGATACATTTTCAATTTCAAAAAAGTTTTTACTCTTTTCTGGAATTGAGCAGATTGAGACTTGTCTTTATTCAGTCTCTTACCAAAAGAGTATCACGCTTGGATTTCTTTTCTTTGTACCAATTTGGTAATTGCTCGTCGAATCAGGGCTATTGGGCATAAATTTAATTGGATTAGCCATCACATAGCGAGTTCACACAAACCTTTTGCTTGTCCTCATAAATAGGGATTACGTGACCTATTCTATGCATTAATTCAGGTTTCCAAATTTGCTTGAGTAAAAAAAAGGCACGTGCGAAGTCTAAAAATAATTTTAGCGACGCATTGATAAATTTCTTTCTTGAAAACGCCGCTTGCTGCACTACTTCCAGTTTGTATATTACACCGCCATATTGGAGAACTTGGATAACTTTTTTATTTTCATTTTCACTACAAAAATCTATTATAAAATTTAAATATCCCGAATTCTTGACAATTTCTAAAATTCTATCATAGTAGTATTTTATCACAAAAACTGTTCATATTGTCTGAAATATAAAAGGGGTCCAGAGAGAGTCAATAAGTTAACAATATTTCATATTTTGCCTGGAAGCCTATACTTTTGGGTTATCTTTAAGAGACTCGTTACTAAGTCTAGTGAATAAATCGTTTATACTCATTTTTTGAGAAACTGTGTTAAAAACTCCTTATATGAAAAAATATTTATATCTACAAACTTAATTTTGGTTACTTTTAAAATAATATGATAAAAAATTAAATTTAAGAACTATATTTATACTAAAAAAATTCCCTTTTTAATACATAGATAACTTACTTAAATTATTATCATCGATAAATTGGACAAAAAAATTCGTTTTGGCTGCAAATCGGGATTCTCGACCACTGTACCTTATATGAAAATATTTTACAATTTTTTTCATTTTAAATCAAACTTTGGTATATTTTTATTAGAAATAGCTTAAATAAAGCCGAGATCGCTCTGTATAAATTCAACGGCTTAAATTTTAGGACTATACTCTGAGAAAATTGCTGAAAAATTCATAAAAGTAAAAAATTTTTTGAGGATTTGAAATCCGACAGACGAAATTCTGAAAACTACGGATATCTGAATATTTTTAGAGGTGGCATCAAAAATTAGACAGTGTTCTCAGTCAGTTCTATTTTTATCATAAATTTTATTGGATGGATTCTCAAAGTAGTAACATATGTCATCTAAGAGGCGAGGATTCTTGCTGTAGTTAACAAAGCTTTTATATAATAGATTTGGTAATGCCCAATATCTTTTTAAGCAAAGTGAATGCTCTAAGAACTAAAGAGCATTGAAAATTCGGCGACTATAAAGCACGATATGTTTATTGAATTGAGACACACATGAAACGTGCTTAAATTAAGATTGTTGGAATATGAAAAGTCTTGGAACGCCAATTGAACCCACTTTAGTTTTTTATTTCTCTAAGTGTAACTGTGGCGCTTTATTTTAAATTCAAATGCGGCAGCTGACTCTGTTTGCCACCTTATTTCATATTTACTTGACAACATGTTTGTACTTTATAATAATAAAATATTCCATTCTTGTCTTTTGCAACACGTTTATTACTCCACAGAATACGCAGCAGCGCAGCGGAGCACAAATGCAGGCAAGACGGATATACACAGCGACAGTCACAGCATCAACGACTACAACGACCGAGCAGAGCGAGGAGGCTGAGGCTGAGGCAGCGGCAGCAGGAACCGTAGTAGTAGAATCGACCACGTCCAAGAAGACGAAGAGAACGACAACGTCGTTAATCTATTTACCGCCTTTTTGCTATACATGTAAGCATGAGGAAGAGCATATGCCCGCGGCTAGAAAGCTGAGCAGCAACGGCAGCGGCAGCAGCAGCAGCAGGAGCTGGAGCAACAGCAACAGTCAGCAGACTAGAGCTACTAGCCACAGGCATGTTGACTGCCACTACTATGGCAGCTGTTGTTGTCAGCAGCGCTGGGAACATACAAATTATGATAAACATGCCAGAGTCAGTGCCGGTGACGCTGTTGCTGCCACAGCGCCGACGACGACGTTGACACCGGGCAAGATGGCGTCAACGCTGGCCACAGCGACAGTGACATCAACGTTAGCGTCGCTGCAGCAGTTGAAAAATAGAAAAACACCAATTGCCAGCCGAGCTGGTGATGGTGTTGGTATTCTTGTGCCGGAGCATAGCATGAACATTGTTGATGAGGATGCGAGCACAAGAAAAAGGAATTTCCTGCAACGAATTACACACTTACCCATGGCCAAAGCTGCTGCGGCGCGTAGTTACACGTGCAACAACAGAGAGGAGGAGCGCAGCATGAAAAGCTGCAACAACTATAGCGACAGCTACAGCCAGTGCAGTGATCTCAGCGTCTACGACAGACAGCAGCCGGCAGGCGCACAATTAGTTATGCCAATTGTTGTAGGTGTAGTAGTAGATGACGGTGATGGCCCTGGCCTAATGGCATGCCAGTCGCTGCTGGCGGCAGCCAAGCAAAGAAGGCAACGCCATGAACGAGCACGACGAGAGCAGCAGCAGCAACAGCGAGCAAGTCATGCGTCAGCGGCGACGCCAAACAATGCCACGGACGCAAATCCAATCAGCAATGGCGCTGGTGTAGCCACAAGAGCAACAACAACTACAAAAAACAATTCGCAAACAACGACAACAACATCAGCTACAAATGACACGCTGCTGAATGATGATGAATGTAGATGCTTTAACTATAAAGGTGATATTAGTACATTGGCCTGGCCCGTAGACGACCAAGAAAAACAACAACAAAGGCAACTTCCTAGACACGCCGGCATTACGTGGCTTAAATTCTGGCCACAGCTGTTGCAACTACTACAAGGCAATTCCTACTCCTCCACAAATGCCAACAGCAGGCATAATAATAACTATACCAAAGCCACTGGCCATGGTCCTGACATTGGAGCAACAACAACAACACCGACAACAACGAAAACACAGCTAAGGATGACATCGACAAAAAGTTGGCTTGGCTTGTTGCTAATGCTGTTACTAACCACGTCTGTTAGCTGTTGGGGTGGTGGCCGCCAAGATGGTAAGTACCCGGGACTACACCCAAAAAAAACAACCAAATACTGAAAACCTTCGCGCAACGCATGCTGATAAGTAGCGCTATGATAAGAATTTATAATTTGTTTTTTGTTACCAGCAGCAATATGCGTCCGAGCTCCGTACTCCACCCACCACCAAACTCCTAGACAGATTGCCTGTTGTTTTTGTTGTTCTTGCAACATTTCATTTAATTTTGAGCATAATTTTTAGTGGCCTAAAGTGCGTCAGCTGCCGCAAGCAGCCGCCTGTCAGTACCTCCAACCCCCTGCTCTTATATAACAGCCTAAACTCCCTCGCTTGCTTACGGTCATGCTCAATTGAATCCATAAGTAGTTTGTGTGACCGCAGATCTGCGTTCCAACTGTTTTTCCATGAGCGAATTTAACCAAAAATAATAAGAAAACAAAAAGCTGAAAAACAACAACTCCGAAACATAGAAACAGCCGCTGCCAACCAAGCTAAATTGTACGGAAATTGCTCGCAACAAGCAGACAAACCGACAGATTGACCGTCCGACCGTCCAACCGACCGCTAACCATAATTCACTCAACTTAGACAAAACCATTTTGGGTGCTCCGAATCCACAAAAACCAAAAAAACAAAAAAGCAAACGCAAAAACGCAAATGAGTCTGAAACGTAACGAAACGCACAACTCACGCGTCATGCTCTTTGAGCTACAATGCCATGGCTATGGTGCATGGCCATCATCGTCATCGATAAGGGTGGTCCCGGTTTTTGTTGTTTGGGTGCTTGGGTTTGTCCGGGGTGCTCATAAGCACTTAAGTTGTGCACACCCCATAAGTGGGCATTATAATTATGTTAAGGAGCTGTTAGAGCAGACAAGTTCAAAGTTATCATTAGATGGCTGGACAGATAGTTAGATAAATACCGACAGATACAAAGAAAAATGTAGTTATGTATGTGTGTATGTATTTTGATGAAATATTAATTCTAGCAAATTGGTTTTTTTCTTGCTTCGCATGCGACAGCTATTATTTTTGTTTATCCTTGGCGAAAAGCGCACTACAGCAGGGTGTCTAATTTCCGTGAAAGCTTATTTATTATTAATTTTTCTCATATGCTTTGTTTTAAAAACTTATGAAAATCCCTGTTGAGTCCTGTCACTCATAACTGCCAGTTCTGCATCAACCAGGCGAACAGAAACCCAGAAAATGTCAAAGATATAACATCTAAATTCAAAACTGGAAGTTAATGATTTGTAAAATTTTGAGTCGGTTCTGAAGAACATGCAGGAGAGCAGAAATCCCAGAAAGTTGTTCATTACTTCATAAATCTAGATACATTTTTTTTAAACCCTATTATGTCCTGTTCATGCATAACTACGAGTTCTACATCAAAATACCAGACGAACAGAAAACCCAGAAAGTAACAAAGAAATAAAATGCAAATTTAGTACTGCCAGTTCATTCCAATATTTCAAAACATTCAGATTTTTCCGTCGGCTTTTGCCAATTTTAAACATTCATAAGTACCAGACCAACAGAAAAGCCAGAAAATTTGTTATTATTAATTTTTGTGTATACTTTCTTTTAAAAACTTTTCGAAATCTACAGAAATCTTAAAATTTTTAAATAACTGTCTGTTCATAACTGCCATATTGCATCAAAATAAATTGGAAATTCAATTAAATTGAATTTAAAATTGAAACATAAGTAAGCCTAGATATTGGCAAACGTAAAGCATTTCAGTTCAGAAGTGTACAGGGTTTAAGTGTATTCTAGATGGTGTAATGGGCAGGAGAAGGCTGCCGCCAGAACGGGATCCGTTCTGACCTCCTTATGAAAACTTTAATTTCAGAAACCGTAAAATATAGAAACAATGAATTTTAGGCAGGTGAAAGCTTCTTGATTTCATTCAGTGGCAGATCCAGGAGACTTTCGAATTTAAATATCTTGAGTAGAAGAATTTAAATAGAAGAGTAAATCAATAAAAACTATTCCTACTTCTATTTTATCCCACCGCCACTGATTCGCATTAATATTTTACTTCATATCTTATCATTACTTAATTAGAAAAGCCTTTCGGTTGAAACAATGTGCATCTTGCTATCAAAATTGTCATGCTGCAAAAATTATTAAGATCTAGGGAAATTTGAAAAGATTGGCAAAAATGAACAAAAATAAGGAAAAATTTTATCCACCGAACATTTGTACTGAGTTTTTCCATATTATTTTTCCATTCCGAGGATTTATGTTTATTTGCCACTTTTATTAACTAGGGTATTATTTTCACAAAAATAAGCATAACTTTTTCAATTATAGCTGAAATACGAGTATTTTTTGTTTTCCGCAGCGAATTTTATATAAATTTATAATGCAGACAATTATTTTTAAATTAAAAATTATTTTAAGTTTAAAATTTTATCTGTCATTAAAAACAAAAAAATATTCAAATTGGGATTTAGCTTCAAATTTTCTTCCCCAAACTATATTCGCAAAATTTTATTTTGATTACAAGTCCCATTATGTCCATAAAGAGGAAAAGGCTGATTGGTCTACAACTCGTTATTATACCCTGTACCGTATGGTACAAAGTGAAAGTGTGTGTAACATACAGGAGGAGACATCGGAGATCCCCAAAGTTACCTAAAGTATGATCAGGGCGACTAGAAAAGTCGATATACCCATGTCCGTCCGTCTGTCTGTCTGTCCGTCTGTCCGTATAAACGCCTAGATCTCAGAGATGGTAAGAGCTAGAGCAACCAAGCTTTCAGATAAGATCCCTTGTTAATCCATAGGAGACAAGTTTATTTTATTTTTTTGATATCGGGATTACATAATATAGCTCCCATAGGGGTGTTTTAGAGGACCTCGAAAAAAAGCAAAAGTTTTAGATGGATAATTCGTTTGTTTATGAAGATATCATAACCAAATCTGGCAGTCGGAAGTTTTTTAGAGATCCCCAGCACTGTAGCAAATTTTATCAAAATCGGTTGACTATATCATATAGCTCCCATAGGATCGATCGGTTGAAAAAATGTTTTTTTTACTAAATTCGGGATTTAGCTTCAAATTTTCTTCCCCAAACTATATTCGCAAAATTTTATTTTGATTACAAGTCCCATTATGTCCATAAAGAGGAAAAGGCTGATTGGTCTACAACTCGTTATTATACCCTGTACCGTATGGTACAAAGTGAAAGTGTGTGTAACATACAGGAGACATCGGAGACCCCCAAAGTTACCTAAAGTATGATCAGGGCGACTAGAGAAGTCGATATACCCATGTCCGTCCGTCTGTCTGTCCGTCTGTCTGTGTGTCCGTCTGTCTGTCTGTCCGTATGAACGCCTAGATCTCTGAGATGGTAAGAGCTGGAGCGATTAGATTAGATTAGATTAGATTAGATTAGATTAGATTAGATTAGATTAGATATTAGTTTATTAATTAGTTTTCCAATATTAGATTAGTTAGTTGTTGTTGTTAGATTAGATTAGATTATATTAGCTCCCATAGGGGTGTTTCAGAGGTTCTCGAAAAAAACAAAAAGTTTTAGATGAATAATTCGTTGTTTATGAAGATATCGAAACCAAACTATTTGGCATTCAGAAGATTTTTAGAGTATCCAAGCACTGTACCAAATTTGAACAAAATCGGTTGACTTTATCATATAGCTCCCATAGGAACGATCGGTCAAAAAAACATTTGTGGTTAAAAATTCGTCTGTTTTTGGTTGTTTATGAAGATATCGTAAGCTAATCTTGCAATCAAACGTCTTTTGGTGTTCTTAAGCAATATTCCAGATTTTATTGCAAGCAGTGGTACAGGGTATCCCAAAGTCGTCCGCGCCCGATTTTAACGTACGCCATCTTTTTTCAAAATGATATTATCTCACCTTAAATTAATATGTACACTTTAAAATTATGCAAATGTCTTTATTCGTTTAAGAGAAACGTCTGGTCGAAGAAAAATCAATCTATATATTAAGTTATCGATATATTTCGGCCACCTTTATTACGCATGAATGTAAAAACAATAAAAATCGTGATTCAAGAAAAGTACAATTTCATTATTTTCGTCCATAAATTTTAGGAAAATGAGTAGTTCGTGAGATTTTTTTTTAAAGTTCTTTATTGGTAGGATCTTAAAAAAGACTCAGTAAACTAGAAAAAATAAAATAAATAAATAATAGTTTTACTCCTGTTTTGATGAAAAATTGAAAAATAATTGGGTGACTGGCTGCGAGATGTTCAATCTTTTACTTTTTTTTTTAAAAACATTTTATCTTCACATACTATGTTGTGTTTATTGGAGTAAGAAAATTATTCACATAATTTTCAATACAACATATCTTAAAGAATTTTAATTAAGCTACAAAAATAAAAAGTTATTCAAAGCTATATTTTATGCTTGCTCATTTATTTTATGGCAAAAACCATTTATTATTTTTTACTTAAGGGGTTAAGTTTTACTCCAAAATGCATGTAGAGGGCTCATAATTTCGAGGTTTTGTTTGCTGTATTTTCAATGTACATATGTATTTGTTAATTTGTATATAAAAAAAAATATAAGCTTTTAAGCGCACATATGTGTGCCAAATATGCAGGTCCATGCTAGTAACGAGAATAAGCTCTTTTAGGCTTTAAAAATATTATTTCTTCAAAATGCGTTTCTAACGAATTCCAAACTCTGAAAACACTTGGTTGTTATCTCCGTAAAGCAAAACTCTGGCTGAACAGCATTTTAAATTCATTTTTATCAACTTTCCATTGCTAGAGAGTTGCTCAAGTTTTATCAGTTTATCTGCATCTGTAAAACCAAGACAAACAAAAGTTTTATTTATTTATTATATTTCTGTTTTTTGAAATTTGAGCCACCCTAATCCATTGAACGCAAACATCTATAAAGCTCGTCATTTCAACTGTCTATTCGTATTTGTACGCTTGTCTCTCTGTCAGTCTGTCGGAGTGTCTACAGTCCGTAGTATATTTGCTTAAAGCTTGTAGTTATGTTTGTCCTGCCGCACATTGGCAGCATATTTTAGGGGGTAGCAAATACACTACATATATATATATATATAAGGACGGAACGAAGGGCGCACCACAGCGATGATGTTGCCTTCATTGTTTTTATGTGGTTGTTGTTGTTTGACGTTGACAGCAGCCGCGGTGGCAGTGGCAGTGGGTCTCTGCCAGAGATATTGGCTCTGGTTCTGACTGTGGCACTCACGCAAAAGTATTGAATCATGTTGAAAAATTATGCACGCTACTTGAAATTGGCGAAACAATTATAACGCGCAACAACGGTGGCAACAACAGCGTACAGCAACAAAAACAACCCGAACCAAATGGCAATGGCCGGATTTACACAGTGCCACAAAGTATGCAACATTTTTGCCAAATAGCCTGCTGTGTGTGTGTGTTTGTGTGTGTGAGGCGCATTATGACAACGCTTTGGGAAACAAAAAAAAAATTTTCAGAAACGGAAAAACAAGGGAAGACTATGACAACTATGCGATGCCCTAGAAACATGTTTTTAATAACTTTTAAAGTTATAATGCCCGACAGGAGGCTTATAAAAGGTTTTTTTTATTTAAATTATCGTTAAATTATAGAGAATGTGACATTTGTCTTTAAATTTGCGAACAATTTTCAACTCAATTCAATTTAATTTTTATTGAATTAATATAAGGCATTACGAAATACACGTGAAAATTTAATGTTCTTAAAATAAAGAGTTCAGGCTCAATTAAACACCTTTTCTACTTAGCTATTAAATTTTGATGGATTTACAAAATGGCATTAGAGTCATAAGAGGCGGGGAAAATATTTACGAAAAACCCATGACTGGCAAAAAAATTCAAATTCTAAAATCGCTGTATTTTTAAGGGTTTTCCCCATAGGCCCGGAATTTTCAACATTTTGCTTTTGAAAGTTGGAAAAAATCAGAAAACTCCAGAAGTAATGCTTGTCTTTCTTTTGTTCATATGCACGTATTCACCCGAAAAAAGACAATTTGAAAGAATTTTTTTTTTTTGTAAAGACAGTTTTTTAACAATCGGCCTTGTCGCATCTAATTATTGATATTTACAGATGCTCTATTTATTCCGAAAACTGGGTACAATACGGCAGTCGTACAAGAACCCCTTTTTTTCCAGAAACATACATTTTTCATTTCCCTTTTTTGAGAAAATTAAAATTACATTTAGAATAGACCGATACTTTTGGGTACTTAGATCAATCGATTTTTCTTCGATTTGGCGAAACCTATCGTACGTTTAAGTCGGCTGCGATATGCCAGTTAGAAGTAGTTGCCTTGTATATTTCCTGCTTTTGTTTTCGCGACCCTAGAAGAGATTGTTGAAGCCTTCAACAAGCTTTGTTTAGGCGTACCCATTTCCGATTGGAAAGCGTTTTGTAAATTGGTCTAAGCATAGAATGGTTCGAAAAGCAATAAGGCCTTTTTAATGATAAATTATTTCTCTTTCAGAAACATAAAAGGTAACCCTATCTTGTACTATACAATACATAATACAATTGGGCTTCCACCTTGACAACAGTTCACATGCAAATACCTTATATTTACTTCCAAATAACACGAATCTGCATAGTGGCATCTGCTTAGCAAACTTGGAAGTATAGATTGAAGAATTTTGTGAAAAAAGTGTTATTTAGCTGCTCTAAAGGCTTCAGATCGGCTGGTTCTTCAGGTTGAGGTTAAAATTGCCTGAACTGCGTTTCTCTTACTATGATTTGAGATACGATCAGTTTGGCTTGGTGGAAAAAGAGTTTCATATGCTGGCGATGGGGTTGTCATCTTTAAGCAGCATCTTATTTATTAAGTTGCAATAGTAAAGTTGCTGCTAAATTGTAAAAGATTATTCTCTGAGCTGACCAAGGTAACCCAGAAACCAAAAGTTCTAGGGTTGCTTGAATAAACGGTAGAAGATTTAAAGCTGTTTAAGTGCATTTGATTCACTCTGCAATATTTGCATTTTTTGAGGAAAAATTCTAAAATTTAAAGCTTATTATATAAAAGTATATAAATCTTCCTGGATACTATCTTAAAAGAGTCTTTAACTTGACAGCCCTAGTTCTTAAGAAAGTCTTAACATTTTAACGCCTTGGTTTTTTCAAAACCTTCGATAACTTTTTGTTATCCTACGGTTTGTTAAACGCCTTTAGATCTGTGCTATTATGTTATTATAACTTTTTGAGCGCAGGGTATGACGAAAAATGCAAGTCATCATGGACAACGACATAGTTCAGAGCACGCCGCTGCGTTGCGTCGTTGCCTTGCGTTGATCCTGCGCATGAGTACCTATTGTTTGCCACAAATGTAAAAACAAAAAATGTTAAAGCAAAAGAAAGGAATAATAAAATAAAATATGTGTATGAGTGTGTGTGTGTGAATGAGTGTGCATGAAGCAGACAGCGTTGCCTTTGCCGTTATTCGTTCGCACATTCGTCTCTTTTTCGATGTCTACGTACTTGCGAGTTTTGTGCATTTGAATGCGTAGCGGAGAGCAGTAGCTAAGAGAGCGCGGGGACTGTAGAGTGGCAAAGGAGCAGCGCACAGCGGGCTCTATGCTGCTGACGCGGACTACCCCTGCTGTAGCAGCCGACTACTCCTGCTGCTGCGGCTATTGCACAGAGAGAAAAAAGGCAATATTGTAGTTAAATTAAGGTTACGGGCATTTCCATTATGGCGTGACGTTACCTGTGACAAAAAAAAAAAAATCAAAATTTTTTAATACTTAGGAATGAAGTAGTACCATATACTATATAGTATATAAGAACCATCGACTTTACCAATTTAAAGATATTGTTAAAAATAGGTTTAGTATAGCGTTACAAAAAATAAAAGTGGATTTTGACTTAGAGTACATAACCACAAATTTTTGTGAATTACGCAAGAAATTGTGCAAATATAGTTTATTTAATACACGATAACCTAAAAAAAAAAATACTCAATTGCTAAAACTTTAAGCGATTGTATGGGACCTGTTCTGAGAGTAAAATCGAGTTTCCGTATTCGGTGATTGTGGGAAGATACCGTCTCCAATGGCAGTATGTAGCTGGTGCCGTTTTTGAATAATATTGTTGGCAATAAACTTATGGAATAGAACTTAAATCAATGGTTTATATTGTCTTTCGAAAAAAACAGCAAATTCGTAAAGTGGCAGTCTTTTTGGAAAATAGGCCCAAGTTCTGTTTTGAATTATTTGATAAATTATCTAAGAAACGGTCTATCTATAAAACGCGTTTAATTTTTAGTCTTAGTATGTAGCGTGACCTTATTTGACTTGAAGTTATTTAAGTTTCCATTAAAAAAATTTTAAAGCTATTTAGCAGAAATAAAACACAAATATAGGCTAAATTATGAATATAAATCACTTTTTTTAAATAATGAGAACTGATTAAAATGCTTTGAAGTCGTAAATTAAATATCTTCTCTCTTTAATAATGCAAGTAAAAGGTTTTTTGGCTAAATTTTAGTTCTTGGGTCAGGGTGCTTCTTTCTGTGGTAACGCCGATATCCTTTAATAAAGTTGTATCGTACAATATTTGAAATATTAAAAAAAAATTTTTATTACCATTAAACGATTTGTGTTCACTTAATACGAATAGAAGCTGTAATCAAAATTATTGCAAAGGATTCATAGACATAGACAATTTTAACTTAAAAAAAACATTAGCACAAAGCAAACTCGTTTTAAATCTACAAAGTATTGAATTTTAGGAAAAAAAATCAATCAGTCGAGACGGTACCCCAGATATTCTGTCTGATGAGATGAGAGATTGAGGAGTTTTGCAAAATTAAAATGTACAGGGTTGAGTCCTAAGCCGCAAATCAAGTAATCAATCAGAAATTCAAAGCCTACTAATGCCTTTGTTAAAACTTACTTCATTAATAAAAAGGTCGTTCGCACTAGACCCTATTGAAACCCTCAATTCAATGGCCTACGTGAATATATTCATTATATAGTAGATATATATATTTTTTGAAATTGCGTTTACGGAAATACTGTTACTAAATCGGTAACATTTTTTTGAGTTTTTGAGCCTAAATCATAAGTGTATTAGAGATTCCAATTTCTCAGGTTCCATTAACGATTGTAACCCCAGTATGCAGTTGTCAAAAACGAAACAGTACAAGAACAAAATTCATTCAAAACAATAGACCCGATGTAACATGTCTAATCGTGTTTAGATGTTGTTATGAGCAGCTGTCCTGTCTGGAATCGTCTTTTTAGGCTGTGTACTGACTTTTTTGACTTCATTAAAGGTGTTGAACCTAGCTAAACGCAAATCTAAATTTTTTATAAATAACAATAAATTCTTACAAAATTTAATTGATTGATTTGAATAATCGTTTTCAAATAATCACGTTTAGATAATTATTATTCTTTCATTTGAACGGGGATATCGAATCCAATTCATTTTATTTCGAACCAATTGTGTAATAACCATCAGCAACTTAATTTCGGAACCTCGTTTTTCTCTCAGTGTACCTGTAGTAGGCTACCGCGCCCAACTCCCCTCACTGCCAATCGTGCCGAAACATTAAGCTATATGTATGTGTATATAACACGCTGTTGAACTGTATAAGTGTGTCTGAGGGTGGTTTTACCGTTTTGTATATTTTGCTGGCTGTGTTTGTGTGTGTGTGTGTCAGTGCGCCCCTGTAGCGCCTGTTTTGGAACTTCTCTAGCCGGGTCTGTTGCCTCCCGGCTTGCCTTGGCGTTTCGACATTTCGTTTCGTTTGTGCGCTTTTCTTTCTCTATACTTTGGCATTTTGGCTGCTTTCTTCCTTTATTATTATTTCTTTTTTTTTAATATTCACAATTGCCATTTCGGTAGTGCGGTGTGTGTGTTTGTGTGTAGAACTCTTATATGTATATGAGTTCGAGAGCGATTTTATGTGTATTTGTGTGCGGCGGGGCATTATTATTATTACGAGCAGTTTTTGGTTGGGCTGCTTGTTCAACTTACTTATTTATGCGCCCTTACTGAAGAGGGTCGTAAATTTTTGGTCATACACACTCAAATACACATAAATAGCGCTAGATGTCTATGTATGGTGTACACGCACTTAAATACAATCATAATAATAATTGAAACAATTTATAAATTAAAAAGCCACAAATCTTGGCATAAAAATTGACATTACAATTAGAAGACCAAGCGCTGAGCTCCTCCGTTGAAAGAAAGTTGACAGAAATTGGGCAACATTTCATTGAGGAAAAGTACCGATTGAGATATAGTAGCTTTGCTTTATTGGAACATTGAAATACTGTGTATGTACTAGCTCTGTTGTAGAACTTGTTGTTCTTTTTTATTGACATTTTTTTTGGGCTGTTGTCGTTAAATGAACAATGGCCGTAATTGAGGCCACACTCAGAGAGGCAGACAGACCGACAGACACCCCGTGCGCAATTGTGTTGCAATTTAAGCAGAACAGAACTTGAGTTGCATGATATCTGCTGCTACTTATATAAATAATTTACATAAGGGCTGCAAACATCTGAAATTTTGTTTAAAAATCGGTTGGCTTTCGGTTCAACAATCAGTGTGTGAGGGTAGGTGTGAAGCAAGTATTTTTTTGCAAATAGACCGATTTTGCTTTTATTAAAGCACCTTATAAAAAAACACGAAATCTTTCATTTTTTTTGTTAGGTGCAAGAACGAAACATTTTTTCGATTTCTTTAAACCTGAAGAACATGCATTTTCTCATGACCATTTGTAGGCGTTCTGTTTAGTTTAGTTTAAGTTTATACAGATTTGAAAGCATAACAAGTAATCCAGGCTCATCATTTCATGATGAAAATTTAGTTTAGGTTGCTTCATCTTTGTTTCTTACACAGTCCATAAATTTAAAGGAATGCAACGATTAAATTTTAAATTTTAGACCATTTTGGGTTTTCACTTTTTCCAAGCTGAATTTTCGATCCGATGGTTTGGAATCATTCCAGTCTCTTTATGAAATTTAAAAAACTTAAAAAATTTGTTTCAATTTGATCCAGATTTTAGAGATTCCATTTTATATTATGGATGCTGAAATTTTGTTCAAAATATTCAGATATTCACAGTGCGTTGTACAAAATTTGAAAAAATATTATAATTAATTAATTAACAGAAATTAGGTATAATTTATTATTATTAATTTTTAGTAAAAAAAGTCTAAAAATACAAACTCAAAGCAAAGAGACAACGTTAAGGATAACATAATAGTCAAATCAACACTTTAGTCCATTTTGGTTTGATTATTTCATGCATAAAATTACCGAATCAATCACGATCAGTGTTAAGAAAAATGGTATAGACATTAGTGCAAAAAACACAAAGGAACTCATCTAAGCCGAAATTGGATCTTCAAACATACTAGGTGCAAATTTCGAGATTTCACTGAAACAGAGAAATTAACATGGCTAAGTAGTTCAGATGAATAAATTATTCCAAGAAGAATCTTATGTAAAAATGAAACACAGTAGCAAGTTCCGGCCGGAATGTACTTATGTATGTACATAAGCAGAGATTTGTAGTCGACATTTGTGCGTTCCGTTGTCCATTATAAGCTTTTTCTTCTTCTTGACTGTCCTTGACAACGCCTCATGGGGTACAGGCGCCTGTGCTTCGCATACGGCTATTCCACTCCTACATGCCTAAGGTCTTCTCTTTGCCGGTTTGCTTTAACAGCCGCATTAAACTGCTTTATTGCTGGAGCTTCTTTATCCATACGCACAATATGCCTCAGACAGTGCAGCCACTGGACTTTAATACAGAATTACCCATGTGAGAAGGATAAGCTTCATGAAGCATGGTTTTTTCGGCCACCGAGATTAGTCTATAAAGCTATTCGCTTTTAATGTTCTTTCACATGATCTCCAAGTTGACGGGCGTGCCAAGGTAGTCGAAGTCCTTGGTTTTTTCTAAAGTTTAAACGGCATCGTCCGGAAAAAAATTGGTAGTAGTACACTCAATGTTTTTTCAAAATGAGATCCTTATGAATCCACATACTCATGCCAGCGGGGCTACTCCGAAGCTTGTACGCTTCCTGGAAAGCTGTGGCCGACATGTTCTTCAGCTCCCTCGTCGTGGCTTGTTGTAGCGCTTTCGCCAAGGGCAGTTTTACGGCGGGGGATGAGAAAAAGTCTGACGGGGCAACGTCGGAGTTGTAAGGTGGCTGTGCGGCTCTGCATGTTGTTGTGATGGAGCCTTCAGCAGTTACTGCTGGCTGATGCACTTTCTCAGTTCCAGGAAAAGACGTTAAAACTGCATTAAAAGTTTCTCTCTGTAGCACAAATTCTCTGTCTGACCAAACGAAAAATCAAATGAGCAGACCTTTCTTCTTCGCCTCTTTCTGACATGTACACATTTAAGTGTGTCCTAGTTCTCTCACATTATACAAAAAGTCTGAAATTTCATTCACCTTACCGAGATGTTCCAAAAGACAGACTACTTATGACTTAGCGTGATTATGGATAGATAAGTGACCTACACTATAATACGTAGAGCCAACTGCCGTTTCTTTCGATTTTTCCGAATCTATGAATTCCAGGTGGAAAGCGGTCAGCACTCCGTCTAGCATTCGTACAAAAAACAGCTCGACTACTTTCCGAATGGACCCTGTACTACATGCTCTTTGTTGTACCATTTTTTAAAGTATTTTTTTCAATTAAACCATAAAAAAAAAATGTATGATAATATAAAAAATAACTGTTCGGTTGCGATTTATCTATTAAATGCAATTATAGAAGAATACTTGTCCTATAAAAAACTATTTTGTAACTCTTCTGTTTGTACTTGGCTTGCAACCCTGGTTTGCATAACCATTTCTTATGATATTATACAATACTAAACATGATTTACATATAAGTATTTCTTTTAATACTATGCATTACTTAATTTTGATGACGTTTTCTTTCTGTTTGCAGTGCCCACAAATTGCACATTTCCGGCGCACTGGGAGGGCTCCTGGTTTCTATCTGGCTATCAACAATCTATACACATCAAGGGCTCACAGTTTAGCTATCGAGGCAGGTGTGCGGCCTCGGATGGTAACAAATACTTGATAGTGGATGAGTAAGTATCTATATTTCATTTAACTACTACCCAAAAGCTAACATTTTAACTCAAGACTCAAGACATTGGCTTACATATGTTTAAACAACTTAGAGATGAAGATATTGATGATGATGATGGTGAAGAAGAAGAAGATGATGAGTGCCAAAAGTAGTTTATTTGCGTAACTATAATTGAATAAGTTTTCGTTTTTGGATAGTAAATGGCTAATAGCAGCAAAAAGCTAACAAAGAAAAAGGTGTCAGTAAACTAAGTTGAGGTAAGGCAAAAGCAGAATGCTCGCTACGACTCAGCAAGAAAATGAAGCACTAACATCATTAAAAAAAAAAAAAAAAAAAAAAAAAAAAAAATAGAATATAGCCACACAGATAAAAGAAACATACACATACACACAGCTACATAGATATACAAGCGCGGCATGCAACACACTATGTGTAGTAGTAGATACAACAGGCTGCACTTGGTGACGTAGACGTTGCAGTAAAACCTGTCGTCGACTTGGTTTACTGACGTTGTCTGCCAGCTGCCTATAACTTTGCCTTTTAAACTAGTTTGTTCTTGTCTATGCCGCGCTCTATATCTGTAACTGTGTGAGTGTATCTGTGTGTGTGTGTGTGTGTGCGTTTGTATCTATGTGAGCTAATTTTGCTGTTTGACAAGAGTCAGCCATGTACTAAAAGAAATACAACTACTACTACCATCTACAGCTCCACTTTTTACCTAGTCTATTCATATATGTATGTTTGTATTGTATATATATACAAACTTAATCGAAACTTTTTTCCATGTTGTATTTTTTATATAATTGAAAGACTGTATTTTGCCTTTCTACTGCGCAGCAGCTGCGAAAATTGTTACCAATTGTCTTACTCTTTAAACTTTTGAACGTTTTTTGTCTAATGAACTAACTGAAAAAAAGAACATTTTTTTTGTAAAAAAACTTAAAAAAAAAACTTGCTTTTTGTGCTGCCATTTATGTTTTTATACTAGACTACAAAATTTTATTTGGTTTATGTTCTGAATGTCTTAAATGTTAAACAACAAAAAAAAAAAAATAAAATCTTTTTAAACTGCTTTTTATATTATTTAAACATAAAATAAGTGAAACAAATTGCAATTATACTAAATTTTGATTTTTGTACAAAATGCCGTAAAAACTTGTGTTCTGTCATGTTTCTATATAAAACTTATGCTCTTAAATATATATTTAATATTATGCCTAAGCCAAGTGATGCTATTTTTTTTAGTTGTAGCTGAAATGTAAAAATGTTTTTTTTTTTTTTAACAAATTTTTGCAAGCAATATGCAGCCGGTTGCCAAAACTAGCTACATTTAAAAATTTTTATAAAACAAAAACTAATTTTTGTTGTTTTTTTTTGTAAGAATTTTTGTCGTAATAAAAACATTTTTTAACTAAATATTGTAAACATATACAAAACAAAACGAGTCCAAGTAACGTACTACATGAACGTATGTGCCTATAGGAAACTAACAATACCCTAACATTATGCCTTAAACCCAAAAAACATAAAACCAAAAAAAAAAAAATCTAACAGAAATTCTTTTAATTTAGATTTTAAATTAATTTAATTAGACATTCTTTAACATCACTTTTCAACAATATAATATATATATTTTTTTTTAACCTAAGTTTTTTTTTAAGTGTAACGTCCTTTGAGTTCATTATGACATTTTTTTTGTTTAACTACTAAGTACTCTTTAAAAAATATGAAATAACAATAACATTGTTTTTATTTACAAGAACCCTCATAAATGCAAGTTACCTAACGAAGGGCCGACTTTCGTTCAGGAACACATAGCTTTTAAATGTTTGTTCTGTTTTGGGATTTTGGCCAAGTTTAATTAATCCTACAAAAAATACATTTAGTAACATAAACAAGTATGGGAGCTCCTTGTGTTTTTCTTTTATTTACAATACCATTTACTTTATGCACTATGTATATGATTTTGGAAACATGCCATAAACAATTTAATAATAGCTTTCAAAATACCAAAATACTTTCAACTAAAGTTAAGCAGCCTTAATTTAAATCTTAGTTTTGTTTTAGTTTAAACTCTTAACATAAGATATAAAACAAAACTTTTGACAAAAAAAAAAAATACAAATACAAAAACAAAGCCAACTTACACTTAACAAAAACTTGAACTAAAATCTAGATAAAATACAAATGCCATACCATTTAAAACCAATATACAAAATACAATACAAAAACTTTTCGTTGCAAACAAAAAACTTTTTTTAGGAAAGGATGTCATCGGTGCCTGGTTATCTATGAGAAGCATAATAATGTGCTCCAGTATAAAGAAAGTGAGTGCGAAGGTGATAGTATGTATACGCATCAGTCGAATCCATCTGCACTGGCGATGCGTAGCTCTATAAAACAAAGTGATCATAGGGGGGGAGCTCATCCCAATACGAACGGGCATTCAAGACTATCATCATCGGATCAGTACATAATGAGATCCAATGACGATATGAATGATTGTAAGCATTAACTTTATATTTTTTGTGTTATATAAAACCTAATCAAAACTAAAACTAAAAAAAAAAGAAAAACAAACAAACTATCTCTTAACTCGCTATCTCAAAATACCAGTTATCTCATTTTCCTTAAAAACATTTTAATAAAAGCTTTTTATTTTTAAACATGACTAACATACCCATTATTATTTAAGCGCTATTTTTAAGTTACTAAAAAAAATACAACCAAAAACAGTAAGAAAAGTTTTTTTTTGCTTTTGATAGACTGAAAAGTTAATTAAAGAAAAACACGTTTAATAACTACAAAACACAAAAACAGCAGGTTATTTATTTTAAACCATATTTTCAAGTTACTTCTAAGTTAATTTTTTTAAGTTTGTTTTTTTTATTATTTATTAATTTTATTTTCTGTTTTTGCAAATTTTTTTATTTTTATTTTTTTTTTACAAGTATATAAAAAAAGCAAACCAAACCAAACTTGTAAATAGTCTCAAAAAATACAGCAACAAAAAATACTCTGCATACGAAACGTTTAAAAAAAAAACGTTTGTCATGGCAAGGGTCCTCTCTCTCTCACTCACCTTAATAAAAAATAAAAAAAACCATAAACTAAAATCGTATATACTTAACAAAAAATATATATATAACTAAAAAAACGCATTGTATATTTTTCCCAACATACACACGTTGCAATTTATCCAAAAGATGCAAAATACAACCACTATCAAAACTACTTAGTGTCAATCCAATTAAGCTACTTAGTTGCGATTTTCAAACGTATTAGCGGATTAGCAGATTAACCCGTCCCAACAACAACAAAAACAGAAGCCATTTGGAATATACAAAAACTAAAAAAAAACAAAAAACGCGATTAAATCTAAAGGCAAACCCCAGCAAAAATTTAAAAAACAAAACCATTGTAAAAAAATAAAACTTTTTTGTTTAAAAAAAATTTGTTTTATTTTTTTCTTTCGAATATTGTTTTTGGATTTTTGCTTTTTTTTTTTTTGGAGACCAAAACTTTTGTGTTTAACTTTAAATGTAAATAATTAAACACAACCCAGCAAATGAACCAATTTTTGTAAATATATAAAAGAAATTGTTCCTTAAAAAAAAAAAAAAGAATTGTTTGTTCATATATACTTTTTACAAAACATTTATATATATATCTATATATTTGCAAACTCTATTAAATATTTATATGATATGTATATTTTCTTTACTTGAATATTTTAAAACAACTTCAAACTACAACAACAACAGTAACAGTAACAATAACCATTACAGCTAAAAAAAAAATGTATAAAAAAAAATTCCAACGTACTACACCACCCAGCATTTAAATATGTACATACCAATAAATTAATTTTCATATATTTTAATTTTATATTTTTGTCTTCAAATTTGTGCGTATTTTTGTGTGTGTGTCGGTTTGCCACCATTTGTACAGTTCAATAATAAAAAAAAAAAAAAACAAATAACAAGAAACCCTATACCCCCCAAAAATAAAACAAAACCAGAGCACACACAAAAATTTGATTGGGTTTTTGAAATTTGCATATGAAATTTTGTACATTTTAATGACCGCCGCTCTCTTTGCCACATGCAGCAACAATTTTGTACAGTTCGCGTTGCAATTTGTATAGTTTCCTAGAGTACTTCATATGTACATACCTATATGTACAAATAACACGCACCAAAAAACATTTTTGTACTATTTACATTTTAACTTTATATCTCCTAGTACTGCTCTCTCATCTGATCAAAAATTGTTTTTAGTTGGGTATGCTTGTGTGGGTGTATATATGTATATATATCTGCCAACACAAACCAAACCACACCTGTAAGGGCGGAGTTGTTGCGCCCATCGGACATTTCGACTCATTTGTAAATAAAATTCATCTAAACTCATGCAAAATCAAAAACAAGCGACTATGAATGACACTGTTCTATATAGTGATGCTATGTGTGTAACCATCCAGAACAACAACAACGGAAATAACAATTACAACAACAATAGTAATAATGTAAGAAATGACAAACAACAAGTACATACTATAATACATACCTAACTGGTACAATCTAACCATAAACCTACTACTCTTCAAAACCAGCCTATACATTTTTATAGCCACGAAATATATTGCTCTCTTCTTGAAAGGCATAGATTCGTATCTAGAAACAAAAATGGCACCCCGGAAATACTTTTAATTGAGTTTTGTAAAGAATAAATACAATAAATAAAAAAAAATAACTATTTCTTCTGGTTGGGCTTATAAGTTATTTGTTCCGCAAAGACGTAAACACAATTTTCAAAAAAGCCTATTTAATTTCTCAACAGAGTCTTTTAGAGCAACACAGGTCTAAATTTTCTATTATTTCCGGCCCAGACTACTTTTAATGCTCAGTCCTGGTGCCTGAAGTTGTCAATTTGTTTGTCGTTTTCTAGGAAAATAAACTCTGAACAGTCTCTTCCACGGGCGTATTTTACATTTAGGGTTTTCACTTTGTTGGGCAGAAATGCAGATGTGCCTGACTAAGGTTGTGAGCAACGCAAAGAACGATGCAGAACTGTCAGACTAACAACGTGAGCAACAACAATCAGCGTTTTGCAAGTGTCATATATATGCTATTATGTATTTTCTTTCCCAAACTATGACACTGCAAAGAAACTACATAAATTCAGATTTCGGCAAAAGTGCAGTATGTAATCAAGTGTCTGAGACTTTTACCTTTTTGCATTTTAGCATTTCTGCCCGACAATTTGAACACCTTAATTGACCACGCCATTTTTTCTTGATAGTCAGAAACCAAAATGGGCTAAGCGAATATGCCAATTCTTCTTCCTCTTATGTCCTGTTACTCCTAGTGGAGCATAGGGCCATCGTGAATTTTTCCATTGATCCCGGTTGTGAGCTAGAGCTTTTAGTTCACCTCAGGTCTTTTCGCTATCTTCAACTTCTCTTTGCAGAGTTCTTCGCCAAGTTGTTTTTGCCCGCCCACTGCGTCTGCTTCCTTGTGAATTCCAGTCCAGTGCTTGTCTGCATATTTTGTTTGGCTGTTTACCAAGGGTATGGCCCAACCACCGCCATTTCCTAAGTTTAAGTGGAGATCTTCGTTTGATATAACATTCGGCCACCAGATTTTCAAGATTCTTTGCAGACAGTTGTTAATAAAGACTTGAATCTTATGGGATATTCCAATAATTTTATGTTTTATGTACCCATTATCATGGTGACGAATAACCCGTCTTTGGCGCTCAAAAATCTCCAAAGAAATAAATTGTTATATACCATTCAGAGATGATCTTAACCTTCGTGCTATAATTAGACAGCTGCTTTCAAAATTCTCATGGTATGTTATAAAAGAAGACACGTTGCTGATGAAGTTGGCACCTGACCAGAATTTCCGTAGAAGCAGGTAACCATTGTTTCTTAAGAGCTTTGAAAGCGAACCACTTTTGTTGCATTTGGCTTGTTCTAGAATTCTTATACGCCCGATTTTTTATTGCAGAATCTACGACTGCATCGCCTATAACGATGTCATAAATGTGACTAATCCATCATTTCCATGCAACAATCGACATAAGCCTTTATTTTTGAATACAAATCTTAAACTTGATATATTAGAAGAAAAATTTGTTTCTCTATCTGTTCTGGAGCAGAATTTATTTTTTGAGCCACAGCAATAAAACCATTGGAATTCACTCTACAACAAATGCCAGCAACGACTGAAATCTCGTTCCCGCATTCTACAGGTGTTTGCAGGTTGTTTAAAGTTAAAACTCAATAGACTATTAAAGAAAATCCTGTCTTGATAATCCTTATCAAAAATCGTAATAATTCACGTTTTTTTTCAAGTGAAAGAGTGCCTCCCACCAACTCATTTCCTCAAGTTTGGATAAACTCACAAGTGCCTGAATCCGTAGTTCGTCTAATATTGCCATAAAAAACGGAATTTTTCAATTCAAGTAAATACCTAAGTATTATTTCAGGAACATCCAAAAAGAAACTGGCTTATTGGCTGAAAGGCATGCCTTGGTTTATTTACTGTCGATACCTCTTTAACTAATTCAAGTTTTATCCACTTTTAAGAGACGGCGGATTAACCATATGACTTTTGTTAATGATTATAATAATTGTTTGGAAAAAACTGCGCTATTGTGCTGTCTACTGGCCCTTGAGCTCTTCATTAATTAAAATCCAGAGATAAACTTAACTCTCTTACATGGTTCTAGTGCATCAAGATTCTATGACCGCCTAATAGGGTTGGGAGGTGCCTCTTTAAGCTGACAGAACCTACAGGTGTTAAAATCTATGATGCTCATCTTGATCATGTGCTTTCTGAGATTGTAGTGTTCGTAATTTTTTTTAATAATAACCTCAAAAACTTTTAAAATTTTATCCCATAAACTACAAATTTTTATTGTAGCTCCTGAATCTCAAAACTTAAAGCAAAATAAAGAGTTAGTTAAAGCGTAAAGACAAGTATTTGTTAGGATAGTACTGTCGATTTAGTACAAGTCTTCTAAGATTTCGATTATGTCCAGAAGCCCGGGTGTATTCATCACTCAAAAGCCCTCCCAGGGATCAGAGTGCTATAGGTCTCAATAATTTAAAGCGTTTGAAACGTCAATCTCTGCCAAGATATCTTAGGCGGGGTAATCCGCACCTTTAATCTTGATGCTAGCAAGTCGCATATTAATAAGTAATCTGTTAGTCTGTCTCATGCCATCACTATCGGCTAACTTTCCAAATATTTCCAATAGCACCAATAAGACTAGTTTACACGAAAAATTAACCTTCTTGAAAAAGTGTTTTTTAGAGTAATTTTGGGTCGAGAAACACGAAATATACAATTTTTTTTTCTTAAGCACCGTTTTCGAGATATTTTCGAAAAACATATTTGTGGGAACTTTTTTCTGTCATTCGTCAATATCTCGTGAGCAAAATTTTGTATCGTTAAAGACGACCATTTGTTATCTTTAACAGGTGCTACTGTAAATTTACAAATTTTTATTTGCATTTTCACAAAAAATCAATTGAAATTTTAAAAAGCATATGCATATTGCAAATATCTACAATTAAACACATACTTTGTTGGAGTACATATTTATCGCTGTAGCCCAAGTATCAAAAATACTACACAAATTTGACAACGAACCAAAATTTGACAAGCACTCGAAAATATTTTTTAAAAATAATTTTTATT
Organism: Chymomyza costata; assembly: GCA_018150985.1. Lineage (NCBI taxonomy): Eukaryota > Metazoa > Arthropoda > Insecta > Diptera > Drosophilidae > Chymomyza > Chymomyza costata. The sequence goes on from JAECWU010000165.1 coordinate 45,371, forward strand.
AATTTGTTTTATTTGCACGCCTAAAGTTTTTAAGTTTGTCGTGTATTTACAAACAATTATTTAAAAGGTTTTTATTTTGTTTTCATAGTCTTAAGATCTTGAGCAATTTGTAAGCGGCAGCAGTTACAAAATGAAAACCAAAACCAAAAATCATCCCAAGTGAAAGTATATTTTTTTTTTTGTATTATTTAAAGAACTTGAGCTTTATTTTCTAAACTATAAATATATATATCAATTTGGTGCAGAGTTTTTTTTATCATAAGTACTATATATATAATTTCTTTTGTCAGCTGTGTGTGTCCTTGTGTGTGTGTGTCTCGTCTACGTCGTCGCCCGTGTCTTACCCAGTCACTCTATCCTTGTGCCTAAAAATAAAGTACATCAGTGCATAGCCAGCCCACTCCCTTACAGAAATAGCTTCCGAACTCGAGGCGTGTATGTCTGAGAGTTGAGCAATGTACTGGGGCTTTATTTTACACATACTTATGTGTTATATGCCTATGTATAATTTGTTATATATATTTTTTTAATTCCAAGCATAATTGCTTCAGTTTGTTTACTTTATACTCAAGTAAAAGGTTTTTTATTCTATTTCTTTGAATTCCTTTTTATAATTATAAAGTCGGAATCTAAATTCAAAGCTCAAGTGCAATTAAAGCAACGCACAAAAAAAAAAAACTTGTACAAATAGATATTATATGCCGTATAAGTTATAAGTATCAGAGCAGCTGAGGAGCCCCGAGGAGGTTCTAATACTACCGAAGCTATTTGAAAGCCAGCGGGTATGTTGCGGCTTTGAAGAGAGCGACGGTAGGAGTGGAGTGGGTAGTTGCTTTTAAAGCACGTATAGAAATGTAAATTCATTATTTATTATTTGTTTACTTCAATAGAAATCAAATTAGTTTAAGTGGTGGCACTGTGTGTAGCATTGTGTATCCCAACAAACAGCCCACTAAACGCCCAGGCAGCAGCAGACTTGAGTTAAGAACGCCAACTCATGGCACGCCCCAGTCATCTGTTACGCCCCACAATGCTCCAGTTTAATACGTATCTACATAGACAGTAGAGCTGCTCTAAAACTAACTTCACCCTTTAACACTTTTTAAGTACAAATATGAGTACATTTTGATCTCCTTTATTCTGTATAATGAACAAATTTTTTTTTTGCAGATGGTTAAACTCACATAGGTTTTTGCTTTCCAAATAGCATACCCAAAAATATCATAAAGTTATGAAACTCCGAAGTTGTCATGTTCAAATACATTTCCCACCTGATCGCGTAATCGGTCTTCTTTTCCCTAGGCCAGTCAGAATAGTTTTTTGGTCGACCTCGCATATAATATGTTCAATATTTTATGGATCAACAATTTTTTTGCGTGCTCCAAAAAAACTGCTAACTAACTGCTAAAGTTCACGCGTTGTTTACAAAGCTGGAATTAAGCTAATAAAAAAAAATCTTAAAATTAAGAAAGAAATAAAAAAACTAGATTTTTTTTAAATTTTTATTTGTCTACCAGATATAATAAAGGTTCGTCATAAAAATAGTTTCATTTGTGTTAAAAAAAATATATTTCTTGTCAAAGAAAAGTTTATCCAAATATTCAGTTCTCCATAATTAACTAAAAACCATTCACATATATTTGTCAAAGAACAGTGTCATATGCTGAAATATTCAGTTTTTGATAACTCGATAGCAAATTATTTATACATATATCTTTATTTGTTTACAAGATATGTCTTGTAAAAAAAAGTCTTTCCAAGTGCTCAGTTATCGATAACTTCATAAAAAAACGCCAATTGTCAAATAAAAAAAATTACAAGGTTAAGATTGGCTGGTACCTTTATCGAATTATTTTCGCCCACGTAATTTCTGTTAAAAGAACCAATAAACCATAATTGTACTTCCCTGCGTATACGTTATATCGAAATTTCACTGTATAAGACTTTAGGCGCTGGCTGACTTGACTGACTCGACTGTTGCTTGTTCTTTGATTTGATTTTGTTTAAATATTAAACCAGAGTTTTAGGTCTTATTTATAATTTAAAAGACAGTCACTGTAAAGCGCTGTCCTGAGGCAGCAAAGCGTTTATTTTGATTACTTGCCAGTTTATGTAACAAAGGCACAAATAGCACAATAGCATTATAGTTTATGCTATTATTTGTTTCAAATGTTATACATACAATCAGTTATTGTATATGAAAAGTGTGTATGTCTAAGGACAAAGCCCAATGCAATTATATTGTAGCTCTTTTCTAATACACTTTAAATTGAATATTTTGTAAAATTCTCTCTAATGCAATTGCAAAAACATTTTTGACTAAATTCATTTAATTTGTAAATGTTATTTTTATAGAGAAGTCTGCAACAAAAGACGCACAAGAGGCCCCTACGGCAATTACTGGTTGGCCATAATTGAGCTTAGGCTGCAGACAGTTTGAATTACTAAAACTTCTCTATAGGATTAACAACATAAGCTTTGTTAATTGTTTGGCTAATGCAAAGTGTCATTTTCACTTGTGTAAAGCATCAAAGGATATAGAGAGCAAGTGACGTCAGACGACAGCAGTTAGTCTCTCTCTCTCTCTCTCTTTGTCTATACTCTATTGTGTCTTTTGTGGCTCTGTGTGTTTGTGTGTGTGTGTGTGTGTGTGTGTGTGTACCATATTAACAAGAAAAGTGTAGCATGCTTTAGGGCGCATATGGCCAGTGACAGCAGCAATAAAATTCTTTTGCACACGCACACATTCAAACACGTGCTCTACACACATTAGGCTTGTTCGCATGTGTGGGTTCAGTTACTGCATTGGTCACTTTTCTAAGAAACTTCCTAAGATTTTAAGCTTCTTATAAGGTACTATTGTTATAAAGTCCTGACAATAAGTAGTGCAGCTGGCTTTGTTGTCCCACACACAGCAATTTACTCGGCTTTGCAACGCCTAATGCCTTATTGTTGTTATTCAACTATATAACGAATTTTTTAAGCAATTTTTTGTCACTTTTGCGTTCTTTTAGCTAGGAATTGGAAGGAATAAAGAAATAATGCCATTTCAAAAAAAATAATAATAATAAAAAATAGTGCAGGGGCGTTTATCAGATTTGCTACACTATAACCTACAGTCAACGCTTATAAATTAAAAGCTTTGGGCTTAACAGGCATTTTAGAGACTTCAAAATTTCTTATTTTTTAAATTTATCTGAAGCGTGAACTATTAAGTTAATGCCTTCTAAAAGCTTAATGTAACTGCTAATGGCTCTTAAAGTTAGAGCCGACACTTAAGAGATTGCATTGCTTTGGAAAGGAAAAAAAACAAAATGTTTGTTGTCTGGATGGTTTGTTTTTGGCCTCTCGATTTCTGCCAAATTTTAGCGTTGTGTGATTATTAAAGCTGCAACAATAAAGTGGATTAATTTTTGAGAGTAATCCAGAAGCTATAAAATGAACAAAAGTCTAAAAAATTTTTTAATTTAGAGGGAATTCCTCAAGAATTCTGGGACATTGGCCCATATTCAGAAACTTTTTGGTTAAAGACCAGTATGCAGCTAACAAAAACGCGTACGAACAAAGCAAAACATCATATAAAAAGATGGCGTACGTTAAAGTCGGGCGCGGACGACCTTGGGATACCCTGTACCACTGCTTACAATACAATCCGGTATATTGCTTCAGAACACCAAAAGACATTTGATTGCCAAATTAGGTATTATAATAATTTTGAACCAAAAATGTTTTTTTTTTGACCGATCGTTCCTATGGGAGCTATAGGTTATAGTCAACCGATTTTGACCAAATTTGGTACAATGCTTGGGTATTCTAAAAAACTTCTTAATGCCAAATTTGGTTACAATATCGTCGCTAACAAACGAAACATAACGAATTTTGTACAAGAATCGTTTTTTAACCGATTGGGAGCTATATGATATAGTCAACCGATTTTGATCAAATTTGGTACAGTGTTCGGGTACTCTAAAAAACTTCCGAGTTCCAAATTTGGTTACGATATCTTCATAAACAAACGAATTATCCATCTAAAACTTTTTGTTTTTTTCGAGGTCCTCTGAAACACCCCTATGGGAGCTATAGAGTATATCCCCGATATCAAAAAAATAAAATAAACTTGTCTCCTAAGGAATAATAAGGGATCTAATCTGAAAGTTTTGTTGCTCTAGCTATTACCATCTCTCAGATCTAGGTGTTCATACGGACGGACAGACAGGCAGACAGACGGACATGGGTATATCGACCTCTCTCGTCACCCTGATCATACTTTAGGTAACTTTGGGGGGTCTCCGACGTTTCTTTCTGTATGTTACATACATTTTCGGCTTGCACAAACTTAATATACCCTTTGCACCATACGGTACAGGGTATAAAAACGCTGTCAAAGGTTTCATCGCAAACATAAACATAAACTTAGCCTTTGGCAAGGAGCAATTTCGCCAGCCTATCATAGAGCCTTAGTAGACATATTACGGCTAGTGGGTTTGTTTATTTTGAGGTCTACGGTCTCCGTCTCGGTCTGGGGTCATGGTGAATTTTTTACTTACCGTTCACCATCAGTGAGAAGATATGAGTCCATGTTTTGAAACGTCTGGATACCTAATCTATTGGTGCAACCCACGATATCCCTAATCTAGATGGCGTATCCCCAGGTATGAAGTATAACGCTTTCTTACAGCTCAGTGGGTAAAGGTTGCATTTATTTAGTAGTCAGTAAGTATTTGTCACTTTAGGCCGATAGCTTTTTAGGTTTTTTTTATATATTTGGTCTAAAAGGAAGTTGTCTTTCCATGGTGACCTTAAGGCATTGGGCTTCGTTTTGCAGAGGTTGACTTCTTTTACCTTAATATGTACAGGACTGCCCGGCACTTGAGAGTTGGAAACATTTTTTAATAAAATAATTGCATCTAGAATTGTTTGCTTTCGTGTTCTTCTGTTGAATATTGGCGAAGAAGATTTTTGTCCTCAGCCTTGTGATAGAGTGTTCTGGCAAGAAACCTTTCGCTCGCCTCTTGCGATGCATTGTTAGCCTTTCAATATATCGGATGACTTATTGCTTAATGCTCATCTGAATAAGATGCTCAGAATTTCGCCAAAGTGCGACAACGTCCAAAAGCATTTCTTACTTTAGAACTTACTTTTTCATAATCAACAGTGTACAGTAATGAAGCACGGAAATTAGTGTGCTGGACGATAGACGATTAACGATAACTTTGTTCGTTCTGATATCAGCCAAGTGTAACCTGAATGCGGTCATTATTTGTTCGTGTTTTTAATATAATTTTTTAAGAGGTACTTCATGATGTAAACCATTAACACAAATGCTATTTATTGTTTATCCTTAAGTTCGAATTGCTCAATTTCCAAGTCAAGTACCTGCTTCAGTTATTTTCTAATTGAGCACAACCCAGGCACATTAAAAAAAAGCCAAAAAGTTCTTACAAAAAACCATTGCATACCTAAGGGCGTCAAGCTGTTTATTTTCACCATTTGGATAGTTTTGCCAATTACTTCTGACTTAGGTCAAGACAAAACGTCTACAACAAAAATAAAAGTTGAATTAAAACTACATTAACGAGTAAAAGCTTAATAGAGTAAAGACTTTAAGTGAGCTGGCCCCTCTACAGGTAGCTCATTAATATAGAAAACAATTCAAACCGAAATTGTACAGAACCGAGCATAAAAACAAACCACACACACACACCCATTAAACCATCTTAATACTTTCTTACCATTTCGAACTAGTAGTCACAATGCCAGTTCCAATTTGGCTAACAAAAATTAACCTGTGCCTAGAATTGGGTTCTTTGCTTTTTGTACTTGACACCAAACCAACCTTGGTTGGTTCTTTCACCCTTTACTTTATATACATATTTATAACTATATAAACAAGTTGCCAACTCACCTGCTTACTTAATTATATTTATGTTTTTGTGCGCTCCTTAGCAGTTTTTTGCATATACAGCTTGTGACAGGTTGTTTTTGCATTTTAGTAACTAAAAAGCTAAAATTATGGCCATACTTGTGCTTATATATATATATACACACTTGTACATACACTATGTATAAATAGAAACAGCAAGTGCTTATGCATTCAATGAAGATGGCAAGTTTGCCAACCCACAGCATTTTAATTGCAATGTGCCTGCGTGCCAAGTGTAAAAAAAAACATTTTTTTTTAAATCCAGAAAGAAAGCTAAACTTTGGTAGGACAAAGTTTATATACCCTTGCAATATGTTGTTTTAATGAGTTGGTAATAATCTTTAACTTTTTTCACAATTTAATATCTGTTTCTTATGTAGCTTTTTAAAATAATGCTAAAACATTATATTTCAAACCTAGTTTAAAATTTTTTTTTTTTTTTGTTGATATAGATGGGATATGGCGGCCTCGATAGCCTAGCGGCAGTGCACTAGACTATCATCCCAGAGGTTGTGGGTTCGAATCCCACGCAAAGCCATGGTCCTGCACTTTCCACTTTTCCTATTCCCCTAATTTTTCCTGTCTATTCCATATCCTTATCACTTTCTCCCGTTATCGGTATCACAATGGGCCTATTCTTGGCCTAAGTGAGTTGGGACGCTAAGTCCCAGCTGCCGCCCTAACCTACCTACCTATAGATGGGATATGCTTAAAAAGCCGACCAGTGTGAAAATTGTTTTACCTCACCTACGAAATCTACGCTTCGCTTCCCTCTCAAGTTACCACAACTAGCTATTAATTTTTGATTAAACAAAATAAGCATACTGGCTCATATGAATACCTTTTCAAGAGCCGCCCATGTTAGTATGCTATAGTTTTTTCACTTGTTCTTGAAGCTCTGTAATTTTATTATTCATTGAAAATATGTAGCTCTTTCTTTTCTCTTTCCAACGGTATATTTACATCGATGTCGAGATGTAGCCAAAAAAGATATGGTATGGCAATTTACAAGCCTTTCCCGTATCCAATCCTTATCAAAGATTATTACCATGATTTGTTAATAAATAGTTTCTGGGCTTTTTATGATTTCTGCGATAATATAACGTAAAGTGTGTCCTTATAAAACTTCAACTCCAATCCAACTTTCGAGAATTTTCAGTAGTATAAGTATTTCTTGTACGTCATGAAACTATTGACAGTTAATATTATCGCTTTGGAATATGTCAAAATAGGAACCAACTATGTTAGGGTTCGAATTAGAGCTATGATACTTACTTAAACCTATCGAATTTTGTGGTATCGATGTCCAAAACATAGACCAGGTTAATTAAGCTCGTTACGCCGCCACAGCTCCTATTTTACTTTAAAAACAGAATGCTTAAAATTGAATATACTTTGCCTCGCAAGGGTATAAAAAGTATATTGCAAATAAAAAGTAATAATCTTAGGTAGCATAAAAAATAATTAAAATAATTAAGTAACACTACGTCGTTACGTTTTACGTTACTTGCGTTTCTTTCATACGATAATTTTTTTATTTTCGTTTTCTACGTTCATTCACTTTTCTTTTCAATGCAAATTTGGCATTCTGTAATTTGTTTTTTTTTTCTTTTCGTTTTTGCTCCGATTTTCCACTTTTGCGGAGTGCCCCTTCCCCCGCTTCTCGACATATTTTCTTAGTTTTATAGGTTTTTACTTTTCACCCTACTTACTACTAGTACTTATATATATTTTTTGATTGTGTTATAAGGTAACAAACATACTTTAGCCAATTTAGGTACAAGGATATTTAAATTTAATCAAATGTCTGTAAAAATGTTTGCCATGCCTTTTATGCCAGCACACATACACGTACACCTACGTTATACACACACGCACACACAGACACACGCCCACCAAACGGAAATTCCATTGGGAGGCAGTTACAGTCAGAGTGTGAGTGAGTGTATGTGTGAGTGATTATGGGAGAGAGCGTGGCGTGTGTATGTGTATAACATGGCAGCCGGCAGCTTCTAGTTATGTGCGTGGTTTTGTGTGTGTGTGAGTGTGTGTGGGTGTGTGGTGTGGTGCGGTTCCAACCTGCTTTTGGTACGTTGACTGGGTAATTTGTTAGCCCTACCAAGCAACGATCCGGCCAACCAACGAAACATTCAAGAGTCCAACAGCTCCAGCTCGACTTTTATTTTATTTTATATAGTTTTTGGCATTTTCATATACCTTCTCACCGCCCCGCCGGCTACTGGGCTGCGTGTGACGGTACAGTTTTCCTATACATAGTACGTATACCTATAAAAACTTATTTACCTAGCTGTGGCCAAAAAAAAAAAAAACAGAGTGAACCAAAAAAAAAAAAAAATAAAGGTTGTGAACCGTGTATCTGGGCCTGGTTTATTTCACTCGTTGTCAACCATTTTTGCGTGTCTCTGTTTGCAATGTTGTTTTTGTTTTTTGTACATATTTTATATATGCTATATGTATATTTTCACATTGCCATTTTCATTTCAATTCATTTCATTTATTTATGCAATATTTTATATGCTCTCCATTCATTTCAGTTGTTCTATTAATTTGTTGCGGCTCACTTTTGTTCACTTCTGGTTAGGGTATTGTTTCTGTTCTCAATTGTATATATACATACTTATATATAAAAGTATGGTAATAATAAAAGCCGTGTCATAAACCGCATTCGCTTTAATTTTTATGCCTTTATATTACTTTGATAGGTTTTCCTTCATTTTATCTAAGAGGTTTTTTGTTGTTTTTCGTTTTTGTTTGTTTGTTATGTTCAAGAACATTTTAGTTTTATGTTGCGTTTAGCTCTAGCCAAAACAGTGTACAGAAAAATATGAATAAAATTGTAAGGGTAAACAAAAAATAAATAAAAATAAAATAAATGATACTTTACAAATACATACACACGCTGTAAATAAATTCTTCCCTTTTGTACGAAAGTTTATTGTGTTTGTTTGTTGGTAACTACAATACATAACTACTTACTATATACTTGATTTTATTTCGATTTACTTTACTGTTTGTTGTCACCAATTGAAACGCTTTAATTATAGTTTTTTCAAAAATTTGAAACTCTTTGTACATGATTAATTATCATTATTAATGTTTATTATTATATATTAATCCACTGCTAACAAAAATTCATCAAAAATCATTCAAAATTTTGTACAGTAATAACTACTTACCTACAATGTAATGCGAGCAGCGAGTAAAATTTAAGGTTTTCGGCCAAGTCGAAGTTTTATACGATTTCCAAAAGTTATTTTAAGTGTGCAGGCAGTATATAAAACTAATAGTTTTAGTATAACTTTAATATATCTTTTTATATACAAAGTCCCAATAATTGCAAATAAATGCAAAGCAAAAAGTCTAATGAGAAGTTTGAAACGACAGTGTACAGTCAACAAAAAAAATGATGGAAAAATGATGGGAACAGTCCAAATTAGCTCGAGCAGCAAATTTGGCAAGAGGAGTACTTATGTTATTTCTCTCTAGCTCGTGGAACCTATTTTGTATTTTGTAAGACTCTATCTCTTCCATTGCTATCGCACTTTTAGCAGTTTTGTTCAAACTAATCAATCACTATCCCTTCTCCAATCGTTTTCATTCACTGTACAGTGAGTAAACTGCCACATATGCAACATTGACTTACAGTCACCCCAAAGATTACTGGGCAACATACAGAGTGAATGATTCTTTTGCTGTTTTGGATGCACTCATACAAACTTTTAATGCAAAACAATGTAGTCCCATTATAATGTATATTTGATCAACTACCGAACTTTTCCAATTCGTTTGTCTATTATTCCTAACAGCACAGTGGTCAAAGCCACACTGAGTACACTGAATTTCCTCCTTTCGAATAACTTGTCTTGCACAATCATTTGTTAGCATTCATTTTGTTTTGAGTGTCTTAGGAATAAAATATTTATTCGTTCAAAATCTAGCGCAAGTAAAGTACTAAGTATTATTTTATAAGCAGAATTCATGCTTGCAGTAGCTATTCGTTCAATTTTTATAGAGCACTTGGAAAAGGATACACTGAGTGCACTCCTTTGCTTTCTCTCACTCATTACGCTTTGCTTACGCATTCATATTCATTCAAAAAGATTTGCATAACAATTGCCTGTTATATTAATTGAATCAAAACTTTTTTCATAAAGAAAGAAATAAGTTTCTTGATAGTTTGTATGCCTCACAATGTGGGGTGGGGTATAAATGTTGGCTGTAAAAATTTAAAATGTTTGCCATTTATTTAGCTCAGAGAGATTTCTAAGTTAAAGACTTTTCCAAGTTATTTAGTCCGTTAAAGTTATTTATCCGTTTCAAAGTCACGAGGATAACATAGCCACACAAAAACGATTGATTTTTGAACTCGGATTCAGGGACCACTAAAAAATAGGTATAATCAACATCGGCATATATGTATTTATATGGTGCTTTCAAGGTAATATCAGAGCCCTGACGGGATGGAATTTTTTGAACTTCAGATACATGCAGTAAAAGTAAACAACGTCCGTACTTCGAAAATCCGAAAATAATTTTTTTTTTTGTGTGGCTGTAATATATATTTTTTCAATTAAATTCTCTCAGAAAGTTATTTTCCCCTAGACCGCACACTGGACACTTTTGGAGAGCGCATCAAAATGCCCATACAATTTCATAATGGCTTCAACTTTCCTTAAACGGTTTGTTAAGTTTCCTTTGTTTGTCCGTGCCCAAAACCTTCCACCATCCAAAATTCTTTACATTTCTTTTCTTTAGTTAACGAAACACAGAAAAAAATTAATTTGTTTGTATAAAGCCTAAAACAAAATTTAAAACACATTTTGTATAAAAAGCATTATGCTCATTACTTTTACTTAATCTGTCACACTTTGTTTTTTTCTAATTCAATTTCGAAAAAAAGCTAAAAAAACGATGCAAAGGATTTCAGCAAAACATAAAAAATATATATTAACTATATTATTACATGCTGTGCCTATGTACAGTTTGTCATGCCAAAAAAAAAAAAACAAAAAAATTAAACAACAAAAAAAAAAAAACGAATTATATATATATTTTGTATACATATTGTATATGATGATGAAATGTTGGGATGGGCTGCCCGGTGACCGCTAGTATAATTGTCTCATTTATCAATTACTTATGTACTTTCTTCTCTAACTACTTACTACCTAACCTAACCAACCTGCTACTTAACTTAACTATCCCTACTACTATTACTTACTATTCGTACTTTACTTCTATATTTGCTCTATGAGTTTCACTACTTCCATGTTGTGTTGTCTTCCTACTACTTACTACATGCATACTATGTACATATGTAGTATGTATAGTATCTGTTCTGTTATCCTACTATTCTTTTATATAATATATATGTTTTTTGGGTTCTTTACGTGTGTACGTGTTTGTTAGATTCAGTTAGTTTGTGTTAACAGTGTGTTCTTTTCGGTTCTTAAGTGTGTGTAATTTAATTAATGTAATTTTAACATGAAACTCGACAATTTCTGCGCTGGTTTTCATATTTTTTATGTTTTGCAACACACATTTTGTTTATTTTCTTTTTTTACACTTTTTTTCCAGTGTATTCTACTTTTTATGTGTATTTAAACGTAACATATAGTAGCTCTGTATGTGTCATTTTTCATTCTGTTCTAAGTGTTGTGTGTGTGTGTGTGTTTTTTTGGGCGATTGTAATTTAGCCTTGTTATATAACACACACACATTGTGTACAGTTTGATATACATACTTATATCAAAACTGAAAACGACAACAAAAAAATATATAAATATTTTTATATAAATAAACTTACTACAAAGTACATATTATAATTTATTTTTTATGTACATTTTGTTGTTTTTTTACGCATTGCCATGATATATGCTTCAACAAAAAAAAAGCTTTGCTTTGGCAGTTCCATATACACAAGCTGACCACTCTCCCACTCTCTCAACACACACACGCTGACCACTCCTCCTGTCTCCTGTCTCAACACACATACGCATAGCTTTGTTTTCTGATATGCTTTGTGTAACTCTCATAAAGCGTAGTTGCCACTTAATTACAACCATTACTCACAGCAATCACCTGACGCCAACATGGCAACCCCTGCATATCCAGTATCCCAAAATCACACACACGCACACACGCGCACACAACGGAACATAATTATTATTTTTAGTTTTTACTGGTTTATTATTATTATTTTTAATATTATTTGACGCACCTAAAGCTTTAACTTTGCGCGTGTTTGTTGTACATTTAGTCGCTTGTTGTTGTTGTTGTTCATCATGTTCTATATCATTTTAATTTGTTGTTGTAATTGTTGTTTTGTAGCTGAACAAGAAAAAATATTAAAAAACCAAAAGCCGTTCAATTATCTGTGTGTGCTAGCTATAAACATTTTTAATACTCTCATAATATGTATATGCCTGTATGTGTTTGTTTTTTTTTTAAATATTTAAACTTATATACTTGTATGTACGTGTTTATAAAATAACAATTTTAGTTACAATTAAATTTTACCACAACTCTACTTAAAAAAAAAAGAAGTATGCAAAAAAGAGAGGACCCTTTTATGACAAAAAAAAAATATATGAAAAACTCATAATGATGTGCCACGCGCGCGTTGCATTGAAAGCCAAAAAAAAAAACAAGTACTTATTATATATGTTTAATTAAATTTTTGTTTTAATTATTAAACAAATGTTATGCTTGACCAAGCTACAAGTACGCTTTATATATGTACATAAATATATATATACAGCTACAGGCTATAACATTTTCATAACTCTTTTACTCATTTGACTTTGATGCCAAATTGCAAATGCTAACCAGGCATTTTTTGTTTTTGTTGTTGTTTATACTTTATATACCTTTTGTGTTTTGTTGTTTTTTCAACGTGTTGTGCTCTTCAGTTAAGTCTAAAAGTTAAGCAATGTTTTTGCCACAGCCAGCAGCAGCCAAACAATGCCGCCAAAGTTCATGCCGCAGCTCAAAGCGTCAATGTTTGACGTTGCGCTAAAAAAAAAAATATACAGCAAAAAAAAAAAACTTTTGTTTTTATACCCATTACTCGCAAGGAATACAAGGCATATACAATTTAACCAAATCTTTGTAACAGGGAAACCCAAATAAAGTATACGCCATGAAGAGACGAAGCTTTATATAGATAGTGCCAGTCTGCCCGTCTGTCTGCATAAACGCTGAGATCTAGAATTCTCGATAAAACTTGTGGAATTCATAGATAGATGACTCAAGTTTGTGGTTTTTTAAAGATATTGCAAATATAACACTGAGATCTAAGAGTTTTTTTGAATTGAAGTCTATATAAACCGTGACTTCTTTGAGTTCATAGGAGGTACAGATAAAGTTTTTTGAATTGGCCAGATCAACTCTTGTTACTCGCAATTTTCCCAGTAAAGTTCTTCGGACATTTCCGTCTAGCCGTCTGTCTGTATAAACACTTGGATCTCGTAGGTCATAAGCGCTAGAGACAAAAGTTTGTTAAATTGACTAGATATTTGCTCGCCTGATCCACCAGCAGAAGTTTGTGGACATATCCGTCTGCTTGTTTGTCTGTAGAAACACTAAGATCTCGTATGTCAGAAGAGTTTGTTAAATTAACTACACACTGCCCCTCTTTTCCCAAACAGATTTTCGCGAGCATGTTCGTTTGCTTGTCTGCCTAAGTAAGCGCTGAGATCTCAGAGTTCATAAGAGCTACTGATAAAGTTTTATGATTTGTCTAATTTTTATCACCCTATTTTCGTGATTTCCAGCTATGCTTATAAATTTCAACTTAGTAAAATGTGCTGTAAAGACATCACAAGTTATAATTAAACATTCATGACCGGTTGCCTGCTAAGTACTTAAACTAAAGGGTGATTTTTTAAGCGCTTGGCTTTTAAAACTGCATAAAAGAATTCCTTACAGGTACTTTATTTCATTCTTTATTAAGTGGCGTTTTTCATGCCATTTACTTTAAAAAGAGTATTTGTTTTAAATGTTTACCATGACTAAGTTTGAATGACTTAATTGAATAATTAATTTATGTCCCAATAAAGATCTTAGCAAGACAAGCAGGGCATACCCAAAAATTTCTTCTGCAACTTTCATTTTCCCTTTCTGAAGCAGCAAGACTCTCTTAAAGTAAAAATATCCAATTATTCTCAAACAGACGAGTTTCAATCTGTTTACCATAATCCGTACCAGCTAATATAGGGAATGTCTCCAAATAAGCACTTGAGGGTAAAGTAAGTTGATTTTTGAGATGTAAACTTCAGGTCCATGGCTTTCAATTTTAATAGGTTTATTTCTTAGGAAGAAGAGTTCAATAATGTGAAAATTCCTCAGTTTGGGGCTAGGCAAGTTGTAGGTTTAAATATCTCAATTATGTCTTATCAACAGGACTGACCACAGTGGTTTTCTCTCGGGACCGAAGTTCCCTAAAAGGGCAATATATTTATTATAAAATTGAAGACGATTTTAATGAAAGACTTACTTTAATTGCGGTTGCACGTATTTTTTTTTTCTATGAATGAAGGTAATTTAAGTTCTTCGGTAAAATCTGTGCGCTCAATTTTCACCACCAGGTCATACTTTTTTCCGAATGGACCTGCTGTTAACAATGGTTCAATACTTAATACGGATATTTGTAAGTGGGTTAGCAGAAATTTCCAAATATATAGATTCCAAAATTGAGCAAGATTTTTGAAAGAAAAACGGCTTGTTAGACTGCGCTCAAACACCGCGAGTAAAGGGTATTTCAAAGTCGGCCATGCCCGACTTAACGTACGTATTTTTTTTTTAATTTTATAAACGTATGCGTCCCATTTCTTATTTCTTACGCGCTCTCACTCTCTTTCTCTCTCTCTTTCACTGCTTAATACATTCAACAGAATTTGTTGTTGTTTCTTTTTGTAGCACTCGAAGCTGTTGCAGCACAGCCGGTTCGGGATTGGGTCCAAGCGTATTCCGTTTGAGCGCATTGCTGACGACATTTTTGCTGATTTAAAGCTTCATTTCGCAATTTATTTTTCGCAATTTTCACTCAACTATATCAGCAACAAGCAGCAGAAGCAGCCTCTTAATTAAACAAATTTCTGTGTAATTTAAAATGGCATGCTTTGCGGTCAACGTCGTGGTCTTATTGTTTTTGTATGCGTGTGACCTGACCCCCATGTCATTCCCGGACCCATGAACCATGGCGGCCCTTTGTCGCAACAGCTTGGATTGCTACGCCTTTCAAAAAAAAACAAAAACATAAACTTCCTTTAAACAAACAACCTTTAGCCCCGCCTTTTGTAGTCTCTGTTTATTTACGATTTTTCATTTGGTTAAACCCTTTGGTTTGACAACTACTATTGTTTTGTTTTCCCCCTTAATGTGTTGCTACTAACTTCTACTATGTGCTCCCTTTACTGCTAATACATACTACTAATTTTCCGTTTTACTACTTATGTACTTTGCTATTCTACTTATAACTAGAACTTCTATATCTACTACTACTACTACTCTTAATCTCTATCGACTACTTATATGTGTTTGAGAGATTTCATTTGCTATTTGCATTAATTGAATTTTTATTTGTGCTTTTAAAATAATCATGTCCCCCAGACTTTTGCAAGGGCCGTGAGACTTTACAGAATCTCTGCGATCAAATACCTGGAGATGCTTTGCTGTACTCGCTGTTTCGCGAGAGTGCCGAACCGGTCAAATGCCCCTTAAAGGGTGAGTATTAAAACTTTTATAACTTAGCTGCTAAGCTGTTATCTTGTTTTCACGATTTGAAAAACTTCGTTTATCCTGGTTATAGTTTGAAAATATATTAAGGAGTCTCACTTTGTTGAACAGAAATGCAAAATGGCAGAAATGCAGAAGTGTCCAACACAACTAATGTTAAAAATCTGCAATTCTGCCTTACAAAATCACTTGACTATGTATAATAGGGCGCTTCTACCCAATACTGCGTTGTAAAAAACGTCAATATCTATCTATTTTTTTTTTAACTGTTTTTGTTATTATTTAGTGTTTCTAGTGTGATAAGAAAATAAGCAGCACACCTGTAAAACCATTTTTTTTACTATAATAATAATATATTAATTGCAGCTTTGATTTCTTGTTAGTGAAAGTTCAGTAAATATATATTGTTCTGATAAATACGCAAAACTTTATCTTTTATGTCTTTAAGGTGGTATTTAACTGACAAAAACTTTTCTTAACAAAACCACAGCACGCTTGTAAACAGCTGATTCTTCTTGGTTAGGTCATTGTTCGGGCACTTCTGCATTTCTGCTCTAAATGCCATTTACTTAATTTTTTAGGTTTGTTGCGCTCCTTCGTATGACCCAAAATATTTGTTTAGTTCAACCTGTGAGGTTGTACTATTTTAAAGCTCTTGGCTTTTTGGTTAAGCCAAGAGTCATATTTGCAATACAGCACATCAAACAGCTTGATTAGCCTTTCCAAAGCCAATCTATGTTGGCCGAAACTAAATTTCCATATACCACATAACTTAATCCTTCTGTCTAGTCTGACCTTCAATCAGTGTAACACCGTTGGCTCCGAAATAGAAAGTACTGGTATAGGTACTACATAGAACTCACTCGTTGCCCATGTCTGTTAAAGAAAATCGGCACATTGTCCAAACCAAGTGCGCATTTCTGGAAATAGCAACATTTAAGGAAACCAGTGGTCATCCTTACATCTTTAAGGATTACAATTGACTTTATGTAAAAGCATCACTTGTCAATAGATCTTGCGAGTCTTGCCTTTGGGGCAAGAATGATATTTATACTATCAATAGTTCCATTTTGGTATTCGTAGTTATAAAATCTTCTGTTTCAATCAACCGGGAACCTTCGTCGCAGTTATTTCTCAAGCTATTCCAACCATACAAACTGTACTAGTGCACTGCAAATCGTCAACTTAAGAGAAAACAGAGAAATTCTCCTTGCGATTACTTTAAGTATTAAATGACGCCTTGACTATTTGCAGGTCCCTTCGTATTCACCTATAATCGTGGGCATGGTGAATGTAAGTCACCTGTATCCAATATCGAAAGTTGCACAGAGGAGAGTCGCCTGCTATTAAGCTTTCAGGCCTGTCCCGATGTGCAGGGCACCGAGAGCACAGGTAAGCTTGGCGCTTATCTTAGCTTATAGATGCTGTATTCATATCTCACGCCCACCTTACAGTTGAGGAACTCACCTGTTTGGCCACTTGGAAAGATGGCAACTCTCGTTACTTGGTCGGCTTGGTATCACATCATCATGCCATTTCGAATGAGGAACGCTATCGCTGTTTTGTCTACGAAAAGATTTCAACATTAATGGGTAGGCTGTCGGAGCTGCAATCAGCAGTATCAGCTCATATTTAAAGCCTTTTTACTTTTTGCAGGCGGTCCCAGCATGTTAAGCTCGAAGGATGCCGAATATAAGCTGGCACAATCCGGCGACGCCACTTGCAATGGCTTAGACAGCGCAGAGGTAAGTAGCTCTGGCACTCTATGTCTCAACCAGCCAAACAACCAAGCAACCCGACAACCTACCACCCACGACCCACTCACCAATTTTCCAACATTTTCACTTAACTTTCGCCCTTTCTCTTATATTTTGTGTGTGCGTGTTTTTTTTTGCTCCATCCAACAACTTCTATTTTTGCTTACGTTTGCACGCCCTCAGGTTGGCTCACGTATCATGTCTCTACGCAAACCGCCGGTGGCGGAACGTTGTGATTTTCCCGTTTGGTTCAAGGGTCCGCGTCATTGGCATGCACTTATGGGCAATGCTGTCTACAATTATCATTCCAAGTGAGTAACTACGTCACTTCGTGCGGCGGCCGCTGTCAACATTCAACGGTTGCCAGTGCTAGTGCCAATCCCGCCGCCGGCAAAACTGTCAACTAACAAAATTGTTCCAATTCTTTTGCAGTGATGGCTCCGTGCACATTATTAAGCCCAACGGCTATATGGAGACACGTGCGCTCTGCGAGCAGATAAACAAGCAGACCGCAACCGAAATGACGGCTGTGGTGCACTATACAACCGGCTGGTAAGTAGCTCAAATTGAAAAGGATTTCGCCCAGACCAATTTTCAGTTAAAGGATAAAAGGGTGTTGTAAAGTGGCAGGGCAACTACAAAAAGAGACATTGGAGTTTTTTGCAGGAGTAGATTTGTAACTGAATTACTACTGTTCAATAAAATTCACAGTTTGAGTCATTTGTGTGGTCCTGTCGCAGTTTTGCTCAAAATGTGTCATTTATAAATACCAATTTCGATAAATGTAGTCAACTCTTTTTTATATGAGTATGATATTTTGGGTTTCCCAAGGCGGAACCAGGTAATTAAATACTTCAACTGTAAGCAACAGAGTAACACCAAGAATAAAAACGTTTTAGGATCTAAGCTTGTGACATATGTATTCCTATGTTATTCGACACACTGAAACCCACAAAAGAATTAGACTAACTAACCAACAGTCGGGACGATTTTGTTCCGAATCCATCTAAGGGTACTTTAGAGATAGCTCTGAAGATTGTGTACTTCTCTACATAGAACCCCAGAAAGTAGATACACTCAATTCTATTAGACTCAGAAATGTAATAATTGCGCCTTACCATGGAAGCCAAAGGTATTTTGAAGCTGCTAAACAGAATAGATTTGTATCACTTTAAGGTTTCTTATTATAAAGCAAACGAGGTTCAAGGAGGAATCCCTGCATTTTATTATAAGTTCCGGAGGACGACCTGCAAGTCAAGATTTGACAAAAAATTTCATATCGAGAAAAAATAGAAAGGGACAACTTCCGATACAAATTGTAGTGAAAGAAATATTTTAAAGAACTTAATTTTTCTTCCTTTTTAAACTGACGAAACTGTAGCAAAGAACCTAGACTGAGAATATATGGTGAAAGTGTAGGGGATTCCAAAACTTCAAGTCAGAACATCGTCGGACACTAGACTCTATTATTAAATAATTTTAAACTTTAATACTTAATTCCGCTCACAAATTTAAAAACTCCTGCGTATAAAAACGGGAAACAAAACGATGCAGGCACTAAATTTTTACGAAACAGATTCAGTTAAATCGAAATAAACTAGAAAGAAAAAAACAATTTATAAGCACTGAAAATAGCTAAGAATACAAACTATTTAAATTGCTTAGCCCCAGCAACGCTCAAAATTAAAATTGTACCTTGCCAGGGTTTCAGAATTTTCTGCACTGGAATATCCCAACTACGCAACCCGTTTGATTTATTTAGATTTTGTATCTCTTCAAACGTAAGCTTAAAATTGAATATTGCTGCGCCATTTCCTAAGTTAATCTGCTTTTCCAACTAATATCGAACTTAAGGAAAATTATTTCGATTCATTCTTAAAACAAAGCCTTCCATTGTGCGGCGCTCTTACTCAAAATCTGTTTTTATTTTCACAGTCAATCGGGCTTTATGTGCATGATGTTCTACCGGCGCGACACACACGTCATTGAAATACAAACTGGCAAGCCGGCCGTACGCCTGGAGGATGCTTGTGCACCGGATCACTTTGATATCAACAAGATGGCCTACATTACCTTGCTGGGTGCGTATACTACTCCGCCCAACTATGTTGTGCCTTTGCATACTAAGTAGTGACTAACTTGCGTTTTACTAACTCAACCCCACAGCAAGCAATCCAGATCCGCAAATATGTCCCATGGAGGGTCTGTACAACTTGCGCGGTGCGATTGGGCCGCCTTATCTGGCTACGCGGCACAAACGTAATCACAATGGCAAAGCCCATTTGGGCCATGGACATCATCACCATGATAGCATCAATGCCGGCGGTTTTGGCCACAAAGGGTACGTCAAATGATGAGATGTGATGTTTGACGTTTGCTGAATTGCAAGCATTCCTCATTTTTGTTACAGACACAGCACGCTCAGCTTTCGCAATGCCGAACGCATTGAGAGAGGCTCCTGGCATGCAAATACACGTGGTCTGCCCGTGCGCAGTCGACGTAATGCGCCCCAACCCTCCGACTCCGCCAAGCAGCTGCAGCAGCAGCAACAACAGGCACTGGTGCTGAGCAACAAGAACGAGACGGGCGTTGGTTTTGTGGCCACGCGCAATCGACGGGACGTGCCTGGCTGTGTGACCAACTACAAGGCACAACGCCAGCTTTGGGTGGGCTGCACCGAACCAAATGTAATTGATGTGCGTCCACTGTGTGATGAGGACGGTGAGGAAGGTAAGCAATACATAGCACACGCATGGTGCACTTGACTTTGCAGTCATTGATTTGTTCAAATTTTCGTGTTTGCTTGCAGAGTATTCCTGTCATGGCTCGTGGGCAGAGAATGCCACGGTTTATATCATAGCGCGTCATAGAGGCACGAAACATGGCGTATGCATTACTTATAGGCCCACTGAGGGCACAGCTGCTAAACTAGTTGTTGGTGATGCCTGCTATCGTGGCACACAGAAACCGCCTGATCATCATTTGGTAGCCAATCTCTCTGTATTTGGTGAGTTATAAACAAAGTTGCTACTAAGCAGTTACACTAATTACTGTATTTTAGGTAAATGCGGAGAGACGGGGTCTGGTGCAGCAGCAGCAGCAACTCAGCTAGCCCACTGGATTGTTGTGATGGCTGCCACAAGCCTGGTTATAGCTGCAACCCAACAATACAGCTGAGTGGTCAAAGTTGTGCGCTAACTGCTCGTTGCTTACATTTTTGGACTGCACAACAATTTCTACATAGAATATAAATAAACATATACTATATATATTTATATAGTATAGGCACACATATATGGTTAGCACGAAAGGATCCACAACTAGACACACACACATATGTACTAACCAAATCCCGATGAACATGTATACAAGACACACTTAAGACTTATTGTATATTGCATATATATAGTATATGTAAGACCTGAAAAAATAACAATTTAATTTTGTTTTGCTGTATATAATTTATTGTTTTTTTACACTTTTACTTGAATGACTTTGTTTAGTTTTAAGTGCTTATAACTTGTATGTAATCAGGACAAAAAAAAAATTCAATATACATATAAAAAAAAACAAAAACAAAAAAACAACATTTTTGAAACATACACAATATGGAAAATGGTTTGCAATAAAGCCTTAGAGCAAGCGCTGTATTAGGCCTAGTAAAAAGCATCTATTGCTAAGTGTAGCGCAAAAAGTTATATATACATAGCATAAGTATATAAATACTATATACATATAAAAAATGCTATTTATTTCAAATATAATTGTGCATAAATAGTAAAAGTAAGGAAAAAAAAAAAAAAAAAAACACAATACACACACAACTATACGAATATAAGCTAAAAGCTTTTTCGTTTTGTATGCAACTTCTCTCAGTTTAGTCTACAAAAACGCATTTATTTTTCTAACTCATTTTCAAAAGCAAATGTTTCCTACAACAAAAGTACACACATATGACTAAGAAACTTTCTAGCAATTATTATTATAAAAACTTTATCCTTAGTTTGAATGTTTTTCAAAATGTACAAACGGAAAAGTAACAAAAACACTTAACAGTTCGCAAAAAAACATGAAATTACTTGGCGCTGTTTTCAATGTTATATGTATATAAGGGAAAATATGTAAAGCGAGATGTTTTTTTAAATGGACCTTCTCGATTTTGACGATTTTTTCACAGGCGATAGAGACACGAGCCAATATAAACTTTGGATTTCGCAGTTCGATTTTGTAGAGATCCTCTACAAGTCTTTTAAGCACCAATATTTATTGTTATTTCAAAAATTTCTCAAAAAATTTATGAAACTCTTTTAAGCATTCTTAAAATATTTGAAAATACTTTATATAATAATATAGTATATTATAATTTATAAAATTACTCATTTAATGTCATTTTTAGCATTTTAATCTGTCATTTCAAAGTTTAACTCGAATCACTATTATAAAGTACTAGTTTCTTTAAAGTGCATAGATAATGTTACTATAAATGTGGGCATAACTTTTTTATTTATAGTATAAATTTTATACCTACAAGTAAACAATGTTTCATGTGTTTCAATGTTTCCCGATAAATTTTTCATTTGAATAATTTTATTTTTGAGCGAAACTGAGATCACATTTAAGTTTGCAAAAATTTAAAGAAAGTAATTCAACATTTTTAAGCTTCATTGAAAAAAAAATATATGTAAAAAATGTCAACTTCAAAATAAATGAATAATAAAAAAGAGTTAAACGAAATTTTTTTAAAGTTTTAAGTTTCTAAAAATGTGATTATATTTATTTCTAAGTGCAACCAAGAACACATTAAAATAATAGCTAGATAAGTTTTAAAAGTAACTAAAAATTTTAGAGGTGTTTCAAACTTCAAAGATTTAAGCTTCAGTGAAAAAGCCAAAAATTTTG
This sequence comes from Chymomyza costata, assembly GCA_018150985.1. Classification (NCBI taxonomy): domain Eukaryota; kingdom Metazoa; phylum Arthropoda; class Insecta; order Diptera; family Drosophilidae; genus Chymomyza; species Chymomyza costata. The sequence goes on from JAECWU010000165.1 coordinate 67,709, forward strand.
AAAGCGCACTAGAAATTATTACAATTGCTTAAAAAAGGCTACCTACCAAAACATTTTGTCATCGATGCTAACTCGAAAAACAATTATGGCTTAGTAAACTATTATATAATTTACAAAAAGAAATCGAAGCAATCTATATATAAAGTGTCTCGTTTAACGTATTTTCGCCTATATATAACTAGTTGTGTGCAGGCACATGCATATGACATTATATATTTTTATGTACAAATGCAAAATATTACATAGTATGTATACATATATATATATATATATAAATATAAATAATTATCATAATAATGTTTTGCATAGGATCGCATTGGTTTCATAATAATTAATACCTTGCAAAATACATATACATACACATATATGATTCATAAAACATAATTATAACAAAAAGAAAAGAAAAGAACAAGAAGAAAAAAAGCACTTAATTCACTTGGGCAAGTTTAAGTAAAGTTTAGCAAAGCAACAAACAAACAAAAAAGCATAGCAAAGCAAAAACAAATTCCAATAACACTATGCAGCAGCAAATTTGAAGGCGGAATGATTCCAAACCTGGGTAATAGTGCTGGATGCGTATAGTAAAAATCCAAAAGAAATTACGTTCTGAGGACAAAGTTATAACTTATGTTAATTTGTATTATGCTTGTCTTAGGTAGTCTTTTGTCTACATCGTTTCCGAAGCTCTTATATTATGCTTTTCAATTCCTTTTATATAGGAAAAATTTTAAAAGTTATTTCTTATATAAATATTTTTGTTTTAGCTAAGTAGTGTTATATTTTACAGTTCATTGTTGGTCACAACTCTTTCAAGTTCATTAAGAAGTCATCAAAATATGATCAATTTACATCAACTTAAAAAAATTTTTAAAAATATATGATTAGCTATGAAAAATACAAAACAGCAAATTAAATTAAAGCTTAACAAATTTCAATTAATAATTGTTTTCCGGTAAAATAAAAAAAAAAAAATTTTATATGTAAGACTTGCTAAAAATAAAAAATTAAATTAAGCTAAGCTTTGGGCGCAGAACGTAAATTCTTTTAGGTTTTCACTCTGCTCCATCAGCATCTTTATCCAAAATGGAAATCAATCCCGTGCCCAAAATATTGTTGCACAGTGTAAGTAGCACACAAGTTACGTTCAATCAATTTCTCTTAAGACACAGTAAGCAACAAATAAACAAACAAATACATAATGTTGCAGCAGGCAAATAGAAACAAAAATGGTATAATAATTAGAGTGTTTAAGGCAATTAAGCGGTGATATAGGTCTAGAATGAAAAAAAAAAAACAAAACAAAAAATCAACTGTGTGGAAACTCTTATGATGAAAAGCACAACAACAATTAGCCAAAATAGCAGCAAAGGGCTTTTAAGTTGTAAAGCAGCTTAAACAAGATTGATATGAAAGTAAGGAAAAGAAAAGCTTTTCCAAAGCATTTTCATAACTAGAATTTTTAACAATTAAAAAAACCTTAAATAGCTGAGTGCACAATATTTTTGATCCTAAATGCAATTGCAATTTCCCAGGCAAACTAGTCAAAATTAAGCAAGCGTAACTTTGAGTTCCAAAAACAAAACAAAAAAAATCACATTTTGGCTAAAACAAATCCCATGTAAATATAGCAAATGTTATGCGAATTGAGAAACTGCAGCTAGTTAGCTAAAACGATTTGGACAAGTGAAATGACTTTGTAAAGCGCGTAAAGCACACGATAAGAGTTACTTTTAAGAACAATATATATGTATATTAAATATATATATAAATTTCAAAGATTAATAGCGCGAAAAAAACAAAAGCACTCTCAATAAGTTACACTAGACAAAAAGTTGACAAAGCAAATAAAAAAGACAAAAACCGGTACGGGCAACACTCTTCAACATAGTTACAGACAAATAAAAAGAGAACACACAAACAGACAGAGCAGGCACTCCAGTTTTCCAGCTGCAGTTAGCAGGGGGAGGCGCCCGGTCAAGACAAATCAATATATAGCACTTGGAGTGGGTTGCTTTGGCAGTAGCAGCCAAGGCAATGATGAGTAGAGCAGCATACATATAACTAACATATTCTTTTGAGTGTACCTCTCTAAGTAAGTATTTCAATTTGTTGTCGGCTTTTAAAAAGTAAATATGTAATAATTATAATAATAGAACTAACGATTAAAGCAAAGCAAGCAAAACAAAAACGCATTTTAAACTTGTAAAATGAGCGAAAAAAGGGGAAAATAATAACAAAAAAATACTGCATATATCTAAGCGCAAAAAGACAAGTTTTAAGCGAAAACCCAAAAGTCAAAAAAAAAAAGAAAAAATATAACCCAACTTCAATTCCCAAAAATTTGCGTTTTACCCATAAGCTTCAATGTTTTATTTTGCAATTGTTAAGCTATAACACTTTACTATACCCTGCCCTCATCCTATAATATGTTTTCGAAGTTCCGGTATACAAACTCCTCACAAAGTATCATCAATGTTTTTATTATTAACAATAACAAATTCATAAGCATACAAGCATATTTTTTGTAAATAGTTAAAGCAACGCTTAAATTTTAAATACATTGTTTGTGTGTATGGCCAACTGCAGCTAGACGCATTAGAAAAAGTACATTGTAGCACCCTAACACCAAAAAAAAAAATAAATAAATAAAAGAGTGCTACATGGGATTTAAGGGGGCGGTGGGCGTGTACTGCGCGTAATTGTGAACGCTAAAGCATTAGAATTAAGCGAATTTTATATTCGAAAGTTTTTTTGTAAATCATTTTAATTGTCTATTTTTAATGAATGCAAAATGTAAAAGCAGTAAAATTATAAAAAAAAGAAAATACAACAAATTCGTTGATTTAGTTGATGTATGTGTGAAATTTTCGTCAATATTTGAATGTTTTAAATTTTGTGTTTATTGTTTGATTTTTTAAGCTAATAAAAATAAAAATACAAACATATTACAAATTAATAAACAAGTGTTTCATTTATATCTTCGAAATATCTAGTCAAGGAACAAAGTTTCTTTATGGAAATGACAGAAAAATAATAGAAAAATCGTCACGTAACCGTGTGAGGTGAGCTGTGAGTGTATGCGTGAGAGTATCGAGAAGATAGAGATTGGTTCATATGGTAATTCTTTTTTTAATTCAATTTTAAATATAAATTTTTAAATAATAAAATATTGGGGGTATCGCATCTACATCTCTCGCTGGTTTCCCAGTTTTTTGGTGGTGAATGAGCCAAGCGAAACTTTTTGCCGCTGTCCTTGGCTTGTTAATTTGGTTCTAGATTTCCAATCTTAAAAGTCAATCCACTTTTCTTATTATGCAGCTGCACCCAAATCTTAAACTAAAAATTTCGTTAATTTCCCAATAACAAGTCATTAATTGAACTTAATAGCTTCGTGAAAATCATCCAACTATACAAAAATTCTCTTAGGATTGCAGGGCATTGTAGACTAAAAAACAGCTGAAATAATGGGCACACCTTTAGGTTCAATGGAATTAACACGTACTTACTGAGTATCATTGTACTTAGTGTGTGTGATCGATACTCAATTATGAGGCTAGAATAATTCATCATATTTTGCTTTGATTCGGAAATTGAACTGTAGATTCGCGAGAGAACAATAATCATGACCCCTTCCTTTAATGGCCTTAGCAGTCGCTTCGAAAATCGCCTACGAATCCATCAATTTCTCTTACGAGGCATCAGCGCTGACGGCGATTAATAGCCGTCTCAATGTTTCCTACCATACTTACTTTATACTACATACATATATAAAGTTATGTTTACGGATAATTAATTTTGTTAAAAACATGTATCAATATTTAACGCACATTTTGTAATGCTTCAAATAAACTACAAGCAATAATACTTTTTTAAATAATTGTTAGTTCTAAAGAAGAGAAATCGCAGAAAATGTAAAACATTTTTATTTTTCTCAATTTAAAAAAGTCAGTTGCAAAACATCTGTACATAATAATGTAATTGGAAAGCATCTGGCAAATATTTTATTTTACTCCGCAACGTGCCGATTCTATCGAGCTTTTCGATGACCTGTCTATCATTTTCAAGCGATTCCTTAAATTTAAGGGCATCTAGTAGGTCCCTTGGCTATGCAATCACAATTGTATCTTTTCAGCATTCTTGGCATTTCTCTGCTTTCTCCATCATGGTGAAATGGTTAAATTTTCAATTCAATGATTACAGAAATACTTCTTTAGTTAAATTATTTTTTGCTTTTAGTATTTAAGTAAATTAAAAAAAAAATCATTTCTCTTATTGCATCTAAAATATATAAGCAATCTGTATCAATTTTGTAATGGGTCATCAATCTTGAGGTTAATTTTTAATAGGGTTTTTTTGATAAATCACGCGTGAGTACTGCCAAGTTGTCTTGTGTTTTTTATTCAGTCTTAATTGCCATTTCATCATGGAAAGACTTACACCCGAACAACGATTACAAATCTTACAATTATATTACGAAAATTTGTGTTCTGTGAAGAATGTTTTTCGCGCGCTTAGGCCATTTTATGGAACTAATTCGGTGAACAATTAATTTCACGTTCCGGACCGGTAAATTGGTCACCAAGATCGTGTGATATCACACCGTTAGACTTTTTCCTTCGGGGATACGTGAAGTCTTAAGTGTTTGTGGATAAACCAGCTACGATTGAAGCATTGCCCGTGCTTTTCGCGAGATATGTCGATTATGCTCGAACGCGTCATCGAAAATTGGAACCTCCGCGCTACGGCGCAGTTGCGGTCAACATTTGAAAGGGATTATCTTTAAAAAGTGAATGGCAAGAATGGTTCTTTCTATTGATAATAAAGATTTTCCGATTCATTTGAAATTTTTGTTTGTTGCATTTTAAAAAAACCTCAAGATTGATGACCCTTTATTTGATCAATTTTTTCGAAAGGTTGCGTTAACAATCCCTTTTGTTGAAGAAAGCTGTTAACCTGCATGTCCAAGCTTTTGGCTAGGTGGCTAACAAATTTTACTTTGCTTGGTAAAGATTTTCTGCATGGATTCGGTACGTATACCATCATATTATCATTAGTTTTTCACCGCAAGTTTCTTCATCTCTTGATATATTATGGCTAAGATTCTTTTTTGTAGGCAGGTATCCGACCAAAAATTTCAGTATTCAAACATGCCAATAAGTTTTCAATAATGTGCGCTCAAATGATCGGGCCACCGATTTCAAACCTGTCTGCAAAATGCCAAACATAAGTATGTTAGGTGTCAGTATTTTTGTAAAAATGGGCATTTTCAGATTGACCAAGTATGGGCAATACGTAACGTATGTTAAGTTTCACTATTGTGATATAAACGCATTGTGTACCTAGGCAGACATCCGACTCATAATTGCAAAATTTTGATTTACCAGCAAAGAAGTCCCAGGAGCTGGGGTTTTAAATGTTGTGTCTTTACTTGTTGGAGACGGTGTTTTTTTAAATTTTCCTAGATGCAGCATATAAGGCTGTACCCATACTACGTGACCCAATTTTTGCCCTTTAATAAGATGTTACGTTTTACTTGGTCCTTCCAACGGAGCCACAGTCTACTAATTCGCTGATATCCTACAAGATCCACATTGTATGCACATAGGTAGGTAAATGTTTAAATTGGTGATGCTTGTAACAAGGTGTGGCTCGTTGTTTATAAAAATTTTTGTACATATTACATATTATACATAATATATACACATATAGATATACAAATGTAATGGCCTATTCACACTGGGGCGCATCTAACATCTTTTGTCGAAGATGTTACGTATGAACTTGCCGTTCCGAAAATTTCTACATCACTCCAACATTTTATGGAAATGTTCCTATTTTACTGCGTCCCGATGAGAAACTATTCGATTGTTTTTCTGTGCACCTCTTTTTTTGTCATTCGCTGGGCAAATGTTAACACTGTCAACGAAAAAGACTGGCAATTTTTAATTCCAAACAAGGCGCCAAAACCTTATATTTTTATGGAACTTGCACAGAATTTAAAATGTGCGGTAATATATGGCTAAAAGGGTGAGCCAGCAAGCATTCCAGTCGGCGCTACAAGTTTGATGAGAGAAAAAAGTATAATAGAAACCTACAGTGAATTTCATAACTATAGGACAGTCGCAAATTTTAGTTTCAAGTGCAAATATAACGGTTTATAAGTAGGATCCAGCAAAGCTTCCTTTTACAAAAACAACTTCCTAGTATTGGAGCTTTTAATTTACCGTAACGTTATTGCACTGTTGCTTCACACGGTGTTTCGCAATAGCTTATGCATGGATATGCCATTTTTGATGCAGTTTTAAGCGTTTCATAACTATAGGACAGTAGTCTTTTATAAGGAAATTAAGTGTAAGGATGGCAGAAATACATTTTATTTTAATTTTAAATCACTTTTTGATCGTTTTATGATAAAACGCCGCAAGGTATGACTTTTAGCTTAGAGGAGAGAGACCGTATTATAGCCAAAAACGACTTGGGGCTCAAAATGGTCAAAATTGATAAAAAGTCATATAAAAAGATAACAAAACTATATTTGGAACTTCTTTAAAAACATTGAAAAATATATAAAAACGTAAGTAAAAAATTATTAGTAAGGTTTCGGAGCGCTAAAAACGAAAAATCTTAGAAAATTCATCATATTCTTCCGTTCCTTGATCAGAGTTGGTACCATTAGTGGACCATAAAATGTCCAAAACTACAATTTGGCAAATCCTCAAGAAGTGCCCACTCAAGATACATGTCTGGATGTCGGAATCTTGGACCATTACAAAAATGCTCGCTATGGCTTCGTTGTTGTAGCTCATGTTTTATAGGCGTGATTTTGCGAATTTTTTTTGTACATGTTTTTTCAAAGATTTTCCTTATAAGGTTGATTGTTCTTATATTTTCCAATAAGAAAACATTGAGTTCGAGTAGTCCTGTTGGATATAATTACTATTGGAGGGATTTGCCAAAGGATTCACAAAATTTTTTCTCTGTCCTATAGTTATGAAATTCACTGTATTTTATAGATTTATTTTGTACTCTTATTTATTACATTTTAATAAACAAAGGCAAATTGTGGCTCATTAAAAAATCAGCATATTGTTTTTGACTTCTACTCCAGCATCGGCAATCATTCGACGGTGATTAACAAATGAAAATGTGTAGTTCAAAGTTTAATTTTGTTAAAAAACTAACTTAATAATTATGGTGGTCAAGAACTACTGCTGCTGGTGACTTTATTTTAATGTAGCACCCATCTTATTTGACAAATAGCTTATAAACTACATATGCATACATTTTTTAAATTATGAATTTACTCGAAGCACTTTAGCACAACACCAACAAACATACAAATAGCTCGTGGCGCTTGCTTACATATACATATGTATATATGTATGTGTGTACGTCCAAGTTTGCACCAGCTCGTCGTCCGCATTGATACTCCCAATTAATTGATGGTTTCAACATACTGTATTCATAATAATAGTTAATGTTGAAATTCAACTCATAAAAAGATTTTGATTTCAAAAAATTCACGTGCAGTAAAAGCACGCGTAAGAAGTAAAACTTTTCGCCCAACTTATTTTTCTACGCTGTTTTTATTTCTTTAGTTAACCCGTCTTAACATTACTTTGGAGTTCAAACGGTGTCTTAACAATCAATTATTGTCAGCGGTGGGCACGAAAAATAACGGAAAGAGCACTCGGAGCAAAAAGAGCCAAGGTGTGCCCACCGCTGATTATAATACATAGTTATGAAAGGGAAGGAACGCGAGCTTGTACTGCACGTGCATTTTGTTTAACTCTGCTATTGCTTTTTGTACGATTTTTTTAGGCGCTCCACAGTGGTCGATTTGACCCATCTGGCGGAAGAAAATTAATATCTTCTAAAATAATCAACCAATCTTCATACAATTTTACATTTAGAAAAATGTTAAGAACCTTCATATTTGTGCCGAGTTTGGTCCGGATTGAACCACTATATCGTATAGCTGCCATATAACCCGGAATCGGTTTTGGCCATATCTCCATCATTTGGCAGTCAATCTCAACCAAACCTGATACTTAAAAATATTTTTAGGAGTCACATACGTGTGTCGAGTTTGGTCCGGATCGAACCACTATATCATATAGCCTCAACCAAACCTGACTTTTTTTTTTTAATATTTTAAGGAGTCACATACGTGTGTCGAGTTTGATCCGGATCGAACCACTATATCGTATAGCTGCCATATAACAGTTACATATACGTGCCGTATGACTATTTTATATAGCTACCATGTAACCCGAAATCGGTTTTGGCCATATCTCCTTCATTTTTTATTGTATCTGAGCAAAATTTGATTTTTAAAAATAGAATAAGAAGATACACGTATATGTCGAATATGATCTGGATCGCACTACTATATCATATAACTGTCATACATCCCGAAATCGGTTTTGGCCATATCTCCGCCAAACATAAACCCATGTTACCATAGTCTTAGTGTTTAGTTTTAGTTTCTTTTTTTTATTTTTATTTTAAGATTCACATTTTTTCCTTCAAAATTCAATTTTACTTTAACAAAAATTTACACAACACAATTTTTAATATCCTAGTTGTAAAGCTTTTTTTTTTAAGGCTAAACTCTATAACTTGTAATTTTGTACCCATAATTATGATGATGATGAATAAACAATATATATATGTATTATATATGTATATATGTATATATATTATATTATTATAAACCCATGTCCTCCAAATTTGGCATTTCAAAATAGATATACAAATATGCCGAGTTTGGTTCGAATTGGGTGACTATATCATATAAATATGCAAACTTGTCAATGTAAATAATATATTAAAATTTATGTTTATATTTTATTATATTACAACTGAAAATACAGTTAGCTCAATATGTAGCTTCAATATTCATACAAAAATATCTTTAAGCATCACTTTTACTTTTATGCCAACGCATAAGTAGTGCGAATAGAACAAAATCAATAGTAATTCCTCTTCCCTGTAATCAATAGTGTTCTCCATCAGTTCAAAAATGAGGGGTCCTGGCTGAACATCCAATTTGTTCGACCACCTCTGCAGAGTTCGCTCATTTGGCAAAGGGAATCCTTTCTTAACTAGGTGTCTATACGCTCGTGGCCCTGCTGCATGAAGACAAATGCCAAATGAAATGTCTTCATGTGCCCATTGTATTGGTCTGCCGTTTGCATGTTTTTCGAGGCACGGGAAGACTTCAAAGCTTAGAAACTTAGAAACGACTAGAGATACTTACATGATTTAAAAACCAGTCTTGTGCACTTTTTTAAGATCTACAATTTTTTGATACACACCAAAAACAAAAAAGGGCAAGGAGGTGGGTAAAAATACGAAAAACTGCGTTGTAGTAACATTGGCGCCCTCTGTCGCCTGAAATATGAACTTCTGGGTATACCTTCTAGTACAAGTAAAATTTTCAATTCAATTTTAAACATTTTCTGCCTTGGAAGTGTTTGTGTACGGCTTATAGATTTTGAGATAAATGGGCTCAAACATATGTCCAAATAACGGAAAACCCTACGGGGGGAGGAGGTCTCCAATTTGGCTTTAGACCTTTTGGATGGTCCTTAATACATTAAGCAAGAGAAATTCCAGTGTGCAATTTTTTCCAGGCCAGCCCCTGTTTTGGTCTATTTTTACTGTACTATAAGAAAGCAGCACAAAAATAAATATAGAAAGAATTAAACAATGTAACTGTCGCGCAATGCTGCTTGGCTTCGGTGTTCGTGCAATTCTCACCTCCCCCGCGCCTACTTCTACATCGTTCTTTGCGCAGCGCGATCTTATTTTGTAGCCAACCACCAAACAGCACCAAGGCCACGGCCAAGGTGAGGATATGCCAAACAGCGCTCTCTTGTGGGTCTCTATTTTGCTTGCAGTACTGAACAACATTTCAAAGTGAAAGGTTGTGCAAGTGCCGTCGGCATTCGATCGTATTTGTCCTCGCATGTTATTGTTGAATAGTATTAATAATAATAAATAATTAAAACTTGGTACATATTTCTATTTATCTTGTAAAACTAAATATTAATGCCATGGAATAATATTAAATTAAATTAATAATAAATAATAAAAAAAAATTTAAAATTGAATTAACCGAGTATTTTATTTATTAAAGAAAACTAGTCCATGAACAAATTGCAGCAACAACAAACGATCACAATTTCAGCAACACAATCAAGCAGCAATATCAAAAGAAACATACAAAATGCACAGCAAGACAGATAAACAAAATAGCTTTTGCCCACCCTTATGCATACTCGCTCTCGCTATAGTAGCAAAGGGAATGTTTTCTCTTGCTCAGATGCACACAGTTTCTTATGAGTCCGTATTTTTCGCTTTTGTCCTCACCTTGTATTATTCTACCATGGCCACGGCATTGCTGTGAGAGTAACAAAAAGTGAGAGAAAAAAACATAATAGGAAACGTATAAGTACCTACTATTTTACTGCAAAATAATGACCTAAAATGTACTTGCGCAAACGAAACTTGAATTCCAACGGACTTGGGTGGTCATTCAAACCTCCTTTTGCGCGCATTGTTTCAAAAAAAAGCTCCAGTTGATCTTGTTGGAGACGGCTTGTTAAAATGTATGTCATGTTGAACCGTTACAACAAGTACTCCTGAAGTCGTATAAGTGCGTTTTTGCTCCCATTTGGCACTACTGGAACGCTCATTACTTCTGCCATTTTTTCAAGGATGGGCAGTTGCTCCTGCAACATCTGCCCAAAAGGACGTTTGGCTGGTATGATGTTGCTGTTGAGTTATAAATATCAAACCAATCATTAACCAATTTTACGAAGTCTGCAGTTTCCGCGCCTTTATAGACACTATGGCCTAAGGTGTGACATCGTCTAATTGCGCTAGCGGTTGTATTGGAAAACAATTGAGTTGCCAATTTCACTTTTTGTCTCGCTGACCCTCTTACATTAAAATGCTCATCCGTAATTTTATACATAATAGAGAGGTCAGACTCGGACGTGTATTTTCTGCTCTGCTCAATTGTTGCGGATGTCAGCACGTTGCCACCAACTAAGAGACCGCTGTCCAAGAAATGGTTCCTAACTAGCTTAATTAGGTTTGGCGTGTCTGCAAAAACAAACACCTTCATGGCAGCATCAGAATGGTGCGCAGCAAACCAGCTTTGTTCTTTTTTGAAAATAAAATATAATTATTATTATATATTAATTTATATAAATTATTAGTTGGCCCGAGGTCTGACACCAATGCGACGACAGGGTATCCTGCCTTGTATAATATTTTTATTATATCATACAAAATCTCCACTATCATTGGAGTGTCGTAGTCAAAAAATATAGGCTGCTTCCACGATTTTTTGAGCCCTTGCACCATAGTGACCTGAACATAGTTCACAGGAACTCGTACTAACGCTTGTGAATGGTCGTATTCAAACGTAGAGGCTACCTTCATTTCGTCGAATGACAGAACACAAATCTTGTCATCTTCCCTGTAATCAATAGTGTTCTCCATCAGTTCAAAAATGAGGGGTCCTGGCTGAACATCCAATTTGCTCATTTGGCCAAGGGAATCCTTTCTTAACTAGGTGTCTATACGCTCGTGGCCCTGCTGCATGAAGACAAATGCCAAATGAAATGTCTTCATGTGCCCATTGTATTGGTCTGCCGCCGCTTTCTAATTTCCGAACTTGCGACTCCGTTAAAATTTCCCGAACAGACTTGGTCAACTGCTCGAATTTTTAATTTTTTCCATAAGCTCTTTATTTTGTTTTTGCAGCTCTAAAACTTTCCGTTGTAAACGTATATTTTCGAGAGCTAGGCCACCGTCAATAACTTCTTTTCTAGAAATCGCATTAAATAAATATAAGTAAACAAAAAAATAAAATGATCTTACTCCGTCTGAGAAAAGGCATCTACAAATCGTACAGTACTTCCTGAAGCCGTATTTTCAGGCTCTTGCAGAAGGCCTCTTGGAGCGGCATTTGCGACTAAACGCCTGCGCTTCTTTTCTCCGCCATAATAAAAATCTTTCTCCTCAAAATGAAGGTCACGCACTCTATTAAACTCTGTGAGTGGCACGCCAGTGGAGTCAGACCATAGCTTCCCTTTTGCTGCATCTTTCGGAGCTTTTCTTATATTTGCAACATTAAACCGACAAATTAAGCAATGTTTCATTGAAATTTTGACACTTTTCACTTAAATTTTTTTCACTTTGTTTAATTACATTTAATATATTTTTATAAACGACAACGCACTAGTAACAAATGTGTTCCTTTTCAGTTGGTTTTACCAAAACCAACTAAAAACAAACACTATTAGTGCGCAGTCATTTTAAAAATTCATAAAAACCAAATGAACAACAGAATGCACATTTTTATATGTATCCGTTGTTCATGCATTTGTTTTGCCGACGGCATTTCGACAACGAGCGGCTGCACAACCTTTCAACAAAGTAACTTTCACACTGAACTGAAATATGCATGTCAACCGCGAGAGCGCCGTCTCAACGTTCGCTACCTTGTTATTAGGCCATGCACTGGCACTTATGTATGTATGTATGTCGCTTTGTTGTATTCACGCAATGCATACAAAAACAATTATTTCATTTACCAGCCTGAAGGCCTACGTTGCTCTGGCTACTAACCTTTTATAATTTAGAATTAACTTCTACTTTATAATTATATAAATAAAATAAATCTTTGGTTTACACACCATGTGCTGCGTGCTTTAGCTGACCAGTCGCGGCCGCTTTACTCCCCTCTCTTTACCATGACCACGGTTCGCTCACTCAACAAGGGACGAAGTCATGACCACCAATACGTCAGTGTCGCAATTCGTCAATGCGAAAGAGAAAATCAAAAGCGGCTGTTCCATTTTGCACAACATATTAAAGGCACACAATAGCGAAATACATGAAACCTGGACTATTACCGCATGTGAGCTGCATCAGCAGCCAATCCTAATAAATACTGCTGGTGACTACTCAAAAACTGCGGAAGAAATTAGATCTACAATAGCAAGATCCTTTAGTGACAATAATGAATGAAACATTTTACAATAAGCCGCAATTTTTATTAAAAAATAAACTGAAAAACAAATCGTTAACTATATGCATGTACTACTCCTTCTTTTCTTTTAATGTACAGTGCAGCTCCGATTGAAATTCCTTTTGGATTCCCGACATTTGTTTCGCCACTTCCAGTTCCTGTGCAGGTCCGCTCGCAACTGCGGCAACAGGATTTTAGCTTGTTATTGTTTTCTTTGATGGTGGGCCTGATTCAAAGAAAGGAATACTTGTTCCGTCAGACTCACATATGTACTTACGAAAATTATTTATTAATTTAAGTATATTATACAAAAGTATACTTAAGAGACTAGAGCACTAGCAACAATGGCCTACGACTCGATTTTAATAATGTGAAAATTGTTAATATTAGATTTTGTCTAACTTTCAATGTTTTAGATATTTATATACAATTTTATTGTTACTGATAGAATTTCTTTAAAAAAAGTTGGAAAAAAGAGAAGGGAGCGCTACATGAACAGCGGTTCACAGGATTCCCTGACAGAATATGTTCATTCGTCAATCGCGGATGCGAAGAAAATGACTGCAAATTATTTAAGCAATAACCGATGAAGTATTTTTATGCAGTTTATTCCTTTTGAAATAATTTGTTAAATGCATTAACAAGTAAATAGCACATATTACGTAAAGTGAAATTTATAAACAAACCAAACAAAAAAAAACGTCAGTGGCAAATTATTTTTTTATTTAACAAAACCCTTACACAGTTTCCTGTACCAATTTCATTGGAAAAAACTACAAAAGGTATGGGTACAATCGACCGCTTCAGTCCCAATCTGCAGTCTGCTTAGACGAACGTTCACTTCTTGGCTCATTATTTTTAGAAAACTCTACTTTGCCCGTTCCGATTGTTCCGCCTGCCGGCTGTGTTCCGGATGGCAACCACTGGTTGAATTAATGTATCAAATAGTGGTTTGCATTAGACTTGTGTAGTTAGATAAAATTCGTCCACTATTTCCAGGTGGCAACCACTGGTTTAATTTTTGTCTGAAATAGTGGTTTGGATTAGACTGGTGTACTTTTTTCAGAGAGATACAAAAAATGGACCTATTCATACATTGCGTAAACTTCTAATTGTTGGCTCATGCCACTATATGTATTTTATGTTTACAACGAAGTTGAGTTATTTACTTTTTGTGGTTTATAAGTCGCAACTAGTTAAAGAAGTTGCATCTGTTTGGATCAAAGTGAATTTAATATTCCCCTTTTTTACGCGAAAATGGCTTTGACAACTACGGAAGCTAAGAGGAAAAGGCATGTGAGTAGAGTACCAAGAAAATATAAGTATAACGAAATGATTATGCTTATTTTCGTCCGTTTGTCAGTCTGGAAGTCGCACAGCCCGTCAGTCAGTTTATCTACACGTCAGTCTTTTTGTCTATCTTTGAAACTTTTCACAAAATTTTATTTTTCTATTAATTTTTTCATTATTATAAGCAACGGTGGGCACGCAGTTGCTCATTTTACTCCACGTGCTCCCTCCGTTGTTTTTTTGCAAATGGCGCCCAGCCAGACGCATTAGCAGATCGCTGGCAACGCACACGAAGTTACAAAAACAAAATACGCGTAGGGTGTGACCTTCACTGCGTGTATTTTGTTTTTGTAAATTTGGCTTGTACGCGTCTGGCTGGCGCCATTTGCAAAAAATAAGAGAGTGAGCACCCGGAGTAAACTGTTTATACGAATTGAATTTTTCCTGTAATGATCTAATACAGGGGTGTCCAGGCCCATTCCTCATCTGGCTCTTTTTGTTTTTGTAATGGCTCTTAGGCATAGGCAGCAATGCGCGTGTACAATGTACACTGTACATGCACGGCCTTAACTGTATGTCACCCAATGCCATTGCAAATTACAAAAACAATTTCGCGCGTTCTCTCACTCATGGTGGAATAATACAAGGTGAGGACAAAAGCGAAAAATACGGACTCATAAGAAACTGTGTGCATCTGAGCAAGAGAAAACATCCCCTTTGCTACTGTAGCGAGAGCGAGTATGCATAAGGGTGGGCAAAAACTATTTTGTTTATCTGTCTTGCTGTGCATTTTGTATGTTTCTTTTGATATTGCTGCTTGATTGTGTTGCTGAAATTGTGATCGTTTGTTGTTGCTGCAATTTGTTCATGGACTAGTTTTCTTTAATAAATAAAATACTCGGTTAATTCAATTTTAAATTTTTTTGTATTATTTATTATTAATTTAATATTATTCCATGGCATTAATATTTAGTTTTACAAGATAAATAGAAATATATACAGAGTTTTAATTATTTATTATTATTAAAGGCCTCTACGCAGACACGAAAACAGCCACCTAGCAAAAAGACAGACTTGTTTTGGTCACAAAAGGAACACACTGTTCTCTAGTAACAAAATGTGAATTTTATCGGAATTATTATCGATAATCAGCTACTTTTTGTTTACAAATAGCTAATTTTTAAAAGGCGCGAAATAAAACATAAAAGCATAAATAATCGTCAACTTATGCTATTGTGTGTAAACAATGCAATAATAATAACATGCATTGCAATTGAGTTGTTGGATGAGGAAAAAAACGACGAAAGGAAGCAATACACAGGAAAAGGCGGAATTTTTGGGTGAACCCATATTGAATGCGCAGAGCTGAGTGTGGACGAACTGCATAGACGTATTTTAACGCACATTTTTGTTACAATTGAATTATTTTATTATTATAGCTATTTACTCATCCTTTCCCAACGATCCGCAACGATTTTGTCGACCAGTAATAAATTTCCCGTAAAAAATAACTAGCTGCACATAAGTTTTGTTTGTGGCGCCAAAACCGAACAGCTGTTTTTGCTGAGTTCGCCATCTATGATCTGCTACTGACATTAAAAAAATAAAAAAACGAGCAACACTGGTCTAAATACCACCTGCAAGAACAGTTTGTGACCAAACGTTTGTGAGCGTTTTTTTTATATGAAGTTTTGTTTATTTTTCGTGTCTGCGTAGGGGCCGTAATACTATTCAACAATAACACGCGAGGACAAATACGACCGAATGCCGACGGCACTTGCACAACCTTTCACTTTGAAATGTTGTTCACTACTGCAAGCAAAATAAAGACCCACCCACGTTAGAACTTCAACAAAAACACGCCAGGACAATAACGATCATTTGCCGACGGCACTTGCACAACCTTTCACGTTGAAATGTAATTCACTACTGCAAGCAAAATAAGGACCCACAAGAGAGTGCTGTTTGGCATATCCTCACCTTGTATTATTACACTATGCTCTCTGAACTCGTCAGCACAAAAACAACCCTTGCGTATATTTGTTGTTGGCCCCCGGATTTTCAATGTAATTTTGTTGTTGTTTTTCGTTTGTTCTCTCTGAACTGTTGCACTTACAAAAAAGGGTATGGGATTGATCGCGGACACGAAATTTTTTTGCACCACATGTTAAATGTGAGTATTTGGGCATAGCTAGCAAAGAAAAAATAGTTGCAACGAATAACAAAACATTTATATGAGTAAATACTATTTTTGGCAGTGTACATAATAACATGAAAAAACGGTTTGCTTTAGATGTGTTAGTGTTTTTCTTTCATATATATTGGTTTTTTCTTTTCCATAAGCAGCGTTTGGACACCCCTGGTCTAATAATACTTTGTTGTTTATTTTAATTAAAGTAATAATTTGGTATTTGTCTATTTTTATTGACTTGATTTATTGGCATTATTTTCAAAACATAAAGGCATTCACTACTTCATTAACTTTTCCATATGTCTGCAGGTATTTCCAAGAATGTATTTTGAATAGCTGCCATGTGAGAACATTAAGTTGATAACCAATAAAATAAAGTTAATAAAAAATATTAAAATGTATACATCTGGTGGCACGGTAGTGCCCCCGCCAAGACGAGCCAAGCGAAGCGCAAGGGCACTACCTTCCTTTTCTCGAAGCGCTTCGTCGTTTTTTTTGAACCCTTACAACTTGGGTTTGGATTATGCTAGATCAACAAAATTCTCGGGATATGTTGTCAGTAGCGAACTTATTAAACATATAAAGTTTTAATTGCATAGCTTCTATACTTAAGATTTTATTGATATCTAAAAAACGCTGATTTTGTCAATGACTCACTGATGATCATCAAAATTCTTAGGGTATTTCCTAATGTCCTAGAAAGCTGATATTTTGTATGTAAGCTAGTATTAGCACACAAACAACAAAAAAATTATAAAACTTGTAACTTTCATCCCCCAACCCCTAAAACTAGGGGATGGGAGTTTGTATGAGACCTGCAATTTTCAATTTTGACGCTAGAGGTCTAATCTGATCCGAAACTTGATGCCCCCAGATATATATAATATATAAAGGTACTCCTTCTTATTATAAATTATTAAAAAAAAAAAAAATTTTAATCTTAATCGACATATCATATAAATAAATAAATAGTAGTGCGAGAACGTGCACCTCTGATGTGCAAGAAATACACCAAAAAAAAAAAAATAAATAACAATTTTGTTACAAACAACTTACAAAAAGAAATGAAATCTCACCAAAAACATTTTCATGTAAAATGTTGCCAAGACGAGACCATATGACTCGCACTGTCAAAAAGTTATCAGATCTCATGTAGAGCCAAGCTTCTAACTCTACACGCCCTAACTCTACAAGGTCTAACTTCAAGAACTCTACACCTTAGTCAAAATATGTGTCCTGCCTTAATCGAACATGTTGATCATTATCAATTCCTATGTCTCCCACTGAAGGATAATCGCGAAATAAGGGTTGTTCTGTGAGCCTACCTGCAGGTAACCGAAGGGTCACAGGTTGCGGATAGAGAAATGCCATTAGATAGGTTAGGTTCTGTTATGGCAGCAGTTGGGACTAACAGTCCCAACTAACGTACGCCAAGAATTGGCCCGTTGTGATACCGCTTCGGTTGACCGTTCCTTAAACCTTAAAAGGCATTTTTGACTCTGCTCCGAGAGCTGGGACAAGTCATCAAGGAAGTGTGGCTTTAGAAAACGGAATCTTGTCCTGCACAGTCCAGGTCAGTGACAGAAAAGGTGTTCTACTGTCTCTAGCTCCTCCTCATCGCCACAACTTCTACAGAAGTCATGAGAAGCGTTAAGCCTGTGTGCATGGATCCCCACCAGCCAATGTCCGGTGATAGCACGGGTGACAGTCGAGCATTGGGCTCTATTTAGACGGCAAAGTTCTCTAGTTCTTTTCTTGCAGTATGTCGGCCATTTTTGCCGAGATATCCTACACGTGTTCGATATCCGATTCCACGTTTGGTTTTCAAAGAGATCGAAGTAGTTTCGTATTCTCAGTTCGCAGCTGGCCATGGGTATACCCAGGTCTTCTTTGTCTTGAAGGAGGATGCTGGTAGTTCCTCGTCTAGCCAGCTCATCCACAATACAGTTGCCCTCGATATCCCTGTGTCCTGGGACCCATATGAGGTGATTGAAAACTGCTCAGCCATCTCCTCCAGAGACAAGCGGCAGTTGTTCACTGACTTCATGCACGATGTCAACGAGGCGAGGGACTTAATAGCCGCCTGGCTGTCCGAGTTAATACATATATTCTCATTTCGTACTCGTAAGTTTCTTATTGTTGTCAGAGCCTCCTGGATCGCAAAGACCTCTGCCTAAAACACACTCCAGTGATCCGGGAGTCGGAAAGCTTTTCTGACATTGAATTCTTCAATGTAGACGCCAGCTTGGAACCATCCTTGAAAATCTTTATTGAGCCCGCTGGGCCTGGTACGCCTAAACTCCACTCCTCCCTGGTTGTGATATGGGTTTTGAAGTTAGTTGTAAAATGTTCCTGCGGAGTACAATAGTCCGTACTCGCGGTGAACAGCCAGAGGACTATGTTTGGAGACATGCCCCATTTAAGTTCAATGGCTTTCCTACATGTGTAAACGGCGATGGTGGCCTTTTTTCTACGATCTTCCGTATTTAGGTTCCTGTCCAGTTTGCTGTCAGGGACTAGCCCAAGGTATCTGGGTGAGTCGCTGAATGGTAAGGCGATACCATTGAGCTTGGGATTGAGGAGAGTAGGAACCTTTTACCTCCTAGTGAAGAGCATAAGCTTCGTTTTGTCTGGATTGACTCCCAGTTCACTGGCCGTAGCCCATTTTGAGAGCGCTCACAGAGTGTTTGTGGGTACTTGCCCGAGAAAGCAACTGCTACGTCATCTGCGTACGTTGTTATGTTGGAGCCGCCCCCCTCCAGTGTGCGCAGAAGTCCGATAATGGCAATATTCCAGAGGAAGGGGGACAGAACTACCCCTTGAGGTGCTCCCCTGTTTACGTATCCTTCGATACTAGAAGTCCCCAGAGAGGCTTGAATGACTCTGCACTGCATCTGCTGAATAAGGCTGACTAGCCGAGCTTCCACTCTAAGTTTCTTTAGTGCGTCGGTAATAGCCTCGGGTGTGACATTGTTAAAAGCAGCTTCAATGTCTAAGCATGCCACAAGTGAGAATTCTTTGTGGTTAAGTGATTTCTCAACTCCTGAGATCACCGAACGTAGGGCCGTCTCCGTGGAGCTGCCGTTTTTGTATGCATGTTGTGAGTCTGACATTTGGGATTGAGGAATAGTGTTCCTCAATTGTAGACCAAGTAATCTTTCCATCGTTTTAAGTAGAAACGATGAAAGACTTATAGGCCGAAAATCATTCGGGAGAGTGTGTGAAGCCTTCCCTGCCTTGGGAATGTAAACTTCTCTTGATATAAGCCACGCTTTCGGGATGATCCCTGTGGCTAGAGTTCTGTTTGAAAATATCCGTCAACCAACGTACGACAGATTTTCCCCATGTTGTAACTGCGCCGGGATAATATGGTCTGGCCACGGCAATTTATATGGCTTGAAACTGTGTATAGTACAGTATAAAAAAGTGTACTTTGAGAGGCTGAGTTTATAATCAATCCATGAAAATACGTCATTCTTTGTTTTGGCATTGTTAAAAAGTTTACGAGAATTTTGCCGGAGTTGCCCCAATCTCTGATGACCGCCAGGGAGGTTTTGCTTTCCCCCTTGGTGTTCTTAGTCTACAAGATTTATTGAAAGCATGATTACATGCTCTTGTTAATGTGTCGACTTGGGTATTGTTGAACTCCACCGAAATGGGTCCTCTTGGAGGATCCGGAGGGGGAGTATTACCCATAATCTTAGCAAAGAGCCCCCAGTTTGCCGACCGGGGGTTCCTAAATTTCCCAATAGAGGGTGGGGTTACGGATATCATCGTCTCTATGTACCGATGATCCGAGAAGGAGTGGTCGTTGAGGACCCTCCTGTCTCGGACCCTCTGGTATAGAGAGTTTGATGCCAAGATAATGGTCTAGGACTTCTTTCCTATTGTTAATGATAAAGGTAGTGTCATTACTTCTATTGCATATCAGCATGTTAGTAGATAAGATGTAGTTGAAAAGTAACCCACCCGCTCATTTATGTCAGTGCTTCCCCACTGAGTGTGATGTGCATTGGCGTCGCACCCCATGGTCAGGTCAATGTTGTCTACAACGCTGTCTCTAATGGGGCTCCTTGCCCATAGTGGTAGGGGATCGCACTGCTCATAAGCCATGTAGCAGGAGGTCACCCTAAGAGTGCCGGATGCCAACTCCAGACTTGCAGCGGTGTTGTCTCCATCACTGTAATTTGAGAGCAAAAATATGGGCAGGTGCTTTTTTGCTAATAGCTTACAATCTTTTGTCCTCAAGTAGTGCAGCCGAAGCTGCCATGGAGTGGTGGAGATTAATCTGAAGAAGTCTTATTGACATCTTCAGGATTAACCTCCACCACCGCGTTATTGGCTTCCTCCTCGTCAGTCTCTTCGAGGATAGAGTTATCGTCTCTATGGCCTAGCTTAGAGAGCTCCCTTGCAAGCTCCGACGACTCCGGGACCCATCCAGTATGTCCTCATTACTACAGGAATGAGCGGTTCTGGATCCTCAAGCTGTGGTTCGGGTACGGTTTGCCACCCGTTGTGTCTGTACGGTATACCCGAATCACAGCCCTCTTGTAGCCGTACCTTACGGTACCGTCCACCTTGGCCAAGGCACCCGCCGACTCCTTGTTTACGATGTGCATCACTTGCTGTGATGGACCCACCGCATCGACCTTGGCGATCCGCCAATCATCGGTTTTTAGGTTTGGATTACAAACCTCTAGATAAGCGCTCGGCAAAAAATACACCCGCATTTTAACTTGCATTTGTGTGAGTGCACAGCGACGCGTCAACAGAAGCATCGGCATTGCGGACTCATCCCTGCAGGAATTCGTAAGTGCCTCAACTACTCTGAACGTAACTAGTTTTTGAATAGTTAAAAAAAGAACAGTCGCGGTATAGGATAAAAAGGTAAATTTGTACCGCTCAATGCTCACGCTCTCTCAGAGAGTGATTCTGTTTTTTTTTGTAAAAAGAGATGAATTTTGCGTTTACATAGAAATGTAAAAAAAAAAAAAATTCTGCTGTACAAAATAGTCATTTCATGTTTTGTATTGGCATGTGTAAGCAAGCGCGAATTCGGTAAGTGATAAATATTTTGTTATTTAGTATATTTAAAACAAAATTTTTTAATAGTAATTTAATATTAGGTAGATAGGTAGGTAGAAGTGGTTGCCTTAAAACACACCTAGGCCTGTAAAAGGCCCATTGTGATGCCACTTGGGATAATCTCTACTCTCCTGGATCCTCTTTGAACCAACCTGTCGATTTGATAAACGAATTAATCTTATTTATTTTGATTCCTGCGAATTTAGTAACGTTCCCAATAAGTTCGGAACCCAGTGTGTTCAGTTTTCTCCTGCATGGTGCCATGCATCCACACAGGAGATGCTCCACTGTTTCAAAATGAGGCACCCCCAATCTGTTACCGTGCCTACCAATAAGACAGTGCCAGTGGTGGTTTCTGGAATATTACCCCTTAATTCATGCAGATACACTTGCCAATAAGTCCTTTTCAGGTTTCTATTTGTGACCGTATTCTGCGTCATTTCTTGGAAATCGAATTCTATCTAGCTATAATCAGAGAATGAATGTTCTTTCGATACCATCCAGCGATCTTTTTTATCAAACAAAGAGTCTGAGACCAAGGTTATGTTATGTTATACAAGGTGGCGCAAAAGAAGTCATCCGATGTTGTTTGGCTCTTATTTTTTTTCTAAATGAAATTCCAAAATTGACCAAAAATGACCAAAATTCGTTGCAGGGACCGCCGGCTGAGGCCCAATTGCGTGGCACGTCGTCTGGTCGATGTTTCGGGGCTCACTTCGACGTCCTCGGCTACAGCGGTGATATTTTCGGCAGAACGGGCGCTCCGGGGCCGGCCACTCTTGGCAACGTCTCGTGTGGTCCCATACTCTTCAAGATTAGTGGCTAAATGGCGCAGTGTTTGCGCAGTTGGTGTCGGACGGCCGGGAAATCGGCGACGGAATTCGCGCTGCGCCAACACCACATACGAATTGTTACGCAAAAAAAATAGACACAATTATTCCGCGTTCTTGGGGAGTGTATCGCTCCATGGCTTATTCTGTATACAGAATACAAGTGAATAAGCCATGGAGCGATACACTCCCCAAGAACGCGGAATAATTGTGTCTATTTCCGTTTCCGGGTCGCTTAATTTCGCGTTTTGGCGCGAAAAATCGACCGATTTAACGGTCCCGGACTTATTTTTATGGGGTTTTTTGAAGTCCCGTGTTTACATCAACAAGCCTGAGACCTTGGAAGCCCTCAAGGAAAATATCCGACACGAATGCGAGAATTTATCGCCCGAAACTCTCGCCGAAGTGATGGAAAATGCCATAAAACGAGCCCGTATGGCAATCAATTGTGACGGCGCCCATTTGTCCGATATCATCTTCTCAACTTAACACAATTAATTCTAAAGGTCTAAATAAACATAATCAAAAAACAGAATCGAAGTTTTTCATTTAGAAAAAAAATACGAGCCAAACAACATCGGATGACTTCTTTTGCGCCACCTTGTATAAGAGTTTTTATGATTAATTAATTATAAAAGAAATGGAACGCGTTTAAGTGGAAAGTTATTATAATTTATTGCGAAAAACGAAAGAACGAAAAGATGTATGTACGCACGCATGTAATATAATTCGACAACTGATCTTAGCCTAATTTCAATCATGTCTCTTAAGTCTAGCTTAAACTACAATGGCGAAACGTGGTGAACTCGCAGAGAGCGACGAAGGCTTTATTGGCTCCCGCTCCGCCCTACTCTCACACTAGACTTCATAAAAATGACAATATCTGATTACAACTTAAATAAATTAAGCGATTTGCGCCAACAGACTGCATGGCGATTACGAATTACGAAGGTGGGTCCCCTACCTCGATTGCACAGTAGAAGATTCTTATTGATAATATAATTAAAGAGAGACTCACCCCTTTCGTTGGAATCTGACCGGCCCCATATAGTATGGTGTGCGTTCGCATCACCGCCAAGGATGAGCTCACATTTGCTCTTTTCGCTATCCATTACCAGCTCTCTCATCAGTTGCGGTGGTAATGGTCCCTGATCGTCATTAGCCGATAAATTCTCTTGCCTATCTCCCAACTAGCTGTCGTCACGTCTTCATTGCTGTAGTTGTGAATCTACTCTGGTGGGGTTCGTTGGATCAGTTCAAGTGAAGGCCAGAACAATAACAAGTATAAGAAAAATGTGGAGGCCCCTGCCAGATTATATATATATAAAGGTAAAATAACGGACGGACATAGACATTCGAGATAAATATTGACATTGCCATCTTGTTGCTTTGATGTTCTGCAACATCGCGCGTCTGTACCCACCCTACCTATGAGTCAATTGAGTTGTTAACATGACTCCCTAATTTGATTTACCCTATCCCCTTTTTAGGAAAAAATTAATATAAAAGTTATCCCATAATTGCCATAAGGTTTTATTTATATAATAAATTCAAATACTTCACAAATCTTCCATGGAGCACTAGCTGACTTTCATTTCAATTCAATTTTTTCATCAGGAAGTGTATAAGCGTCTTTTCACAACGAATAATATTAATATAATAAGGGTTGTTTTAAAGTTACATGGTTAAAAGATATAAGTATAGGTAGATATAAAGGTAAGTATAACGATTATTTCAATGTTAAAATTTGAATTTTTTTTGTTTTATCTGTTTTTCTGTTAATTGTATTTGGTTGCTTATAGTTATTTTTGGTTCAAAAATAGGTAATTCAAATTATTTATTTTAATGTATGATAGCTAAGTAGCATAAGTACAACCATAGAGGCTAGGCCTAAGAAACAAACAGAGTTTTATGAAAGCTTGCACAGGAGTATTTTAAGTATCTATTTGTTTAAGTACATGTTTTGTGTTTGTTTTTTTTTTTTTCGAGTTCTTGGCTTTGGGTTGTTATATATATAAATATAACCATAATTACTAAATTCGTTGTTTACAAGTTCATGTTACATTTTCTTAATTCTTTTTATAATAAGTGGTTTGTTTCTTTTGTTTATCAGTAATATGAATTCATTCTTTTTCTTTTTGTTTTGGTTTTGCTTTTTAAGTGACAGTTAAATTTTGTCTTTTTTATCTGTATATTCTTATTCTTTGTGGTTCTTGGTTTTGTTTTGATTCCACGCGCGCAGCGCAAGAATATCAAAACAAATGACCGATTAACTGTTGTTTAGTTATAGGTAATAAAGCATTAACATATTTACGTTTTACTTGCACTTATCATCCATATCCAAACACTATATTGTCTATATTCTCTCTCTTTCAAAACTCACCCACCATCCACTCCGTGTTGAAGGCCTTCCCACGTTGCTTGGTGTTTGCTACAAATTATAATAGAATGCCTAAAAAAAATCAGTAGGTAATACCTGGTCGAATACGAATTGTAACTAAAGTATTGAAAAAACTCTTATTGACTTTGTATAACAAAAGCATCAAATTTTGCAATATTAGAGTTTTAAATAATGTGTATCATATCATGAACTATATTATTTGGGTTTTTTCTTGTTTAGTTGAGTTAACAAAGTATCTTCTTGTTATTAAAAAGTTTAACAAAAAGACTTGCTAATGACGTTTGCTACCTGTGATATAGTTTTTAGTTTTATGCTTTGTTTTTTTCTTTTTTTTTTCTGTTTGTTTTGTTTCTTTTAAGGGTTTATAGAGAATTCGCTACTTTTAGATTGTTGGTACAAAGTGGGTTGTTACACATATGTGTATATAATACATTATTATTATTTTTTTTTTTTTAATTGTTGACGCCTGGGTTTTGCGGGTGCAGTGGAGGAATTTCAATGCTGCTCCGATGCGTTTGTGCTGGGGCTTAGCAGAGGTGACGAGAGCTGCGCACTGCTGGCTTCAAAATTAGAAGTTCGAATTTGGGTGGTGGCTGACTGCGGCGCCTGCGCTTTGAGCTCACGCTTATTGTAGCTGCTCTGCTTGTATTTTTCTTTTCTTTTTTACTTTTCCGGATTTCAGCACCCCTTATCGAGATCGAATAAAGCACTTTAATAAAAAATTTTATCAGCATTGAGGTGGCCCTGTGAGCACTTTACTTACGAGAAACAGGTTAAATCTCTGGCATTAAATTCCTCATCGGGTTAGTCTGCCTTTTTGGGGGTATTAAAAGTAGAATTTTGGTTTGATCAACACACTTTCTGCGCAAATATATGCTTAGATTGATATATATCTATATGGCGATATAACCGCGAAGTTAGGTTATTTTTTAGATAGATATCTCGCACAAACGCACTTGCGAAGATTCTCACAGCAGCTGACCGGAAAAGAGCGAACCACGCTGCAATCAAGGTTTTTATAGCCGTGTAGGCCGGATATGCAGTTGCGGCTCAATTTCGATAAATCATATATTTAAAAATTATCGGCAGTGTTAGTCAATACCAACTATCTCATAGGAAAGGTGCCAGACCAACAAATTTTGATGCTGGTTCACTGGAACCATTAATCGATATGTTGTCTTTTTTTTTATTTCGTTGTTAATTTAATTTTAAGGTTATCAAAGTTATTCTTACTTTCTCAGAAATGATACGAATATCGCCAATATTTTCTGTCCATTACACCACTGTCTATTTTGCCGTGAATCACGCTGCAAAATATACAGAGACTCATTGTGAATTTATTTAGGAACGTATATCCTTAGCATGGAAAGTTCCAACTAATTTTCCATCGAGATTCTCAAGAACATAGTATGAGTTGCCTAATTTTTATCTAATTCGTGCTTTTACAAAAGCTTTACACAGTTTAGCATTATTTCCTTTCTTAAAATTGCTTTGAACAAAATTCCTCCGAAACACTTCTTAATTTACTTTAAAGTTTACAGGTTTTGTTCGTAAATTATAATTAGCCGCTTGCTTATCATAAGCAATTTTCATGTTTTTATGAAGATCCATCTGCAATATTTGTAGCTTGTCATCCCTAGCTAAGTCAACAATAGGCTCGAACAGTGCTTTAAGATTTCTCAACAGCTTAAAATTCTCGCCATGAGTTGCCATATTAAAGCCATAAAGTGCATGATAAGGAGAGCATCCAAGGCTTTGATGCACAGAATTTCGAAGAGAACAACTTATCGAATGAATATTCTGATCCCACTCCTTTTGATCCGACTTGAGATAAGCTCTTATAGCAGAAACAATCGAACGATTCACGCGTTCTGAAGCATTAGATTGAGGTGAATATAAAGCAGTATACATATGCTGAACTCCGTAAGACGTTAAAAATTCATTAAACTCATTTGCTTTAAATTGCGATCCGTTGTCGCTTATTACAATTTCGGGTACACCATATACACAGAACATATGTTTTTGCAGATATACTTGTATCGCTTTAGAAGAAAACCTTTTTAACAAACACAACCAATGGAACTTTGAAAAGTGGTCAAGAACAATAAGAATGCCAATGTAGCCTTGCTTACTTCTTGGATATGGACCTAAAATGTCCACAAGCGTTGGAATGGTCTAATAGACTCAGCTTTTTGTCCGATTGGAGGTTTTAAAGTGAAATTTGGTGCCTTCGTGGTCTTACATGTTTCACAGCTACGAATATAATCACGAACTTGAGAAACCATTCCTGGCCAATAAAAATTCCTGCGTATGATTTCCAGCGTTTTATTGATTCCGCTATGAGCCGCTAATCACGGATTCTGCCAGACTTTTTGAAATCCATAGTTTCCATGCAGACTGTTCAGAATCAGGAGAACTATCAGCATGCTCTGTACGAATGTACACGAAATCATCAATAATTTTTATATCTGGGTAGGAGTTTTGATTTGCAGATATTTTCTCTTTTAAATTCTCATACTCTGTATCTTTGAAACAGGGTGAAGTTAGGTCAATTTCAGGACCACATGACTCTAGTGAGCAAACACCATCTGCATACATGCGCGATAACGCATCAGGAACTACATGCTCTCGTCCTTTTCTAGGAGTGACTTTGTACTTATAACTTTGTATCTTCATAGCCCATCTTGCTAACCGTCCTTTTAAGTTTGGTTGCACCATAAGCCATTCCAAACTTGCATGGTCTGTGAGTACCTGGAATTCTTGCAATTCTAGGTTAGGTTTAGGTTAGGTTGAAGCGGCTGCTGGCTTAGACCAGCACACTTAGGCCTAGACTGGCCCGTTGTGTTACCGCACGGATCTCTGTAACTGTTACCCTTTTTCCCTTATGAAAACTTAGAAGGAGCCCCAGCCAGTTGCTGCAATGTAGCCTGCAATCTTCCTCGGGCAAATAGTTTCTAGCTCTGCTAGATTGTGGAGGAAATAATTTCCCAAATACTTTTTCCTGCGTCTGCTCAGGGCTTCGCAGGAACAGAAGAAGTGCTCTACCGATTCTACCTCTTCCTCATCTTTGCAGCTTCTGCAAAAGTCATTGTTCGGAACATTTAGTCTGGCTGCATGTGCCCCGACAAGCCAGTGCCCGGTGATCGCTCTGACAACCGCCGAGCACTGTGATCGATTTAGTCCGCACAGTTTAGAGGAGCGTTTTGCGTCTATTTTTGACTGAGTCTACAATAAGGTGTATTGTCTACAATAAGTGCGTGTCCAGAAGTAGTTTTAGTGACTCCTCGCTGGAATTTGTTCAGGAGTCATCTGGTTTCTTAAGATAGCCCAAATTTGTGATCGACTTTGAGAGTAATTTGCGAAGTCTTGCAGCTTCTGATGAGGATTCGATTTCCGAACAATCGCTCTGACAACCGCCGAGCACTGTGATCGATTTAGTCCGCACAGCTTAGAGGAGCGTTTTGCGTCTATTTTTGACTGAGTCTACAATAAGGTGTATTGTTCCACATTCTTTGGGCATGGGAACTGAATTTTTCCCTTATTTGTAGCTTAAAAGAGGCCAACGGCATACGGATATCCTTCTTATCCGGTAGAAGGGTAGTGGTCGTGCCGTGTCTGGCCAATTCGTCTGCTATTTCGTTGCCTGTAATATTTTGGTGTCCTGGCACCCAAATGAGGCAAATAACAAACTGCTTTGCCATCTCTTGAATAGATCTGCGGCAGTTGTTGACTGTTGTTGAGTTTGAGGATAGCGCTTGAAGTTATTTTATGGCTGCTTGGCTATCTGAGTATATATTAATTGCACTGGTTTCTAATCCGGTGTTTCGTAAGCAGGTTAGAGCCACATTTATGGCAATGATCTCTGCCTGAAAAACGCTGCAGTGGTTCGGAAGTCGGAAGGACTGCCGAATATTTAGATGCTCCGAGAAGACCCCGCCCCCAACTTGGCTGTTGAGCCTGGAGCCATCCGTGAAGAAGCTAATGCAGTCCCTTTGACCTGGTTGACTTTCCATCCACGATTCCCTAGAAGGGATTGTGGTAGTGAAAAGCGTTGAGGTGTACTCTATAGGTGTACAATAATCAGTAATAGACACACTTATGTCTTCTTTTAGAATGGACGAGTGTCCATATCCCAAGACTGCCCAGCATTTGGCATCCCCTAGACGTCTCGCAGTTAAAGTGGCAATTTCCTTTGCCATTGAAAAGATGGGTGGAATATTTGTGATGGCATTGAGCGCATCACTAGAAGTTGTTTTTAGGGCACCTGTGATGATTAATTGTGCCATTCTTTGCACCTTATTTAGGGCTTTAAGTTTTGATTTAGTTATAAGAGCTGGCCACCAGATGGATACGCCATACAAAAGTATGGGTCTTACTATAGCAGTATACAGCCATCGGACCACCAAAGGGGACATACCCCATTTGAGCACTATTGTTCTCTTACAGGAAAAGAGAGCCGTGTAAGCTTTTTGGACTCTGTCAGCAATATTTGGATTCCAGCTCAGTTTCTTATCTAGTACAAGCCCCAAGTATCTTGCACTATCACTGAAAGACAGGATGGAATCATTTATTCTGGGTGGAGATAGATTTGGGATCTTATACCTTCTCGAAAAGAGAATAAGCTCCGTTTTTAAAGGGTTAACGTTTAACGCACTTTCGAGTGCCCAAAGTGTCAGTTCTTTTAGTTTTCCCGTCATCAGGTCACACAGGGTCTTTGGAAATTTTCCATTCAGCATAAGGACCACATCGTCCGCATAGGCAACAACCTTGCACCCCCTTCTTCTATGCGACATAGCATCGTGTTGACTGCCATGTTCCATAGAAGAGGTGATAGTACTTCCCCTTGTGGAGTGCCTCTGCTTACGCACCTACGAAAAGAGGATGTACCAAGTGAAGAGATCATCGTTCTGCTCAGTAGCATATGGTTGATTAGTCTCACTAACCGGTCATCCACCTTCAGGTACAGCAGTGCATTGGTTATTGCCTTAGGGTCGATGTTATTGAAAGCGCCTTCTATGTCTAGGAAGGCTGCTAGAGTGTAATCCTTGTTATGCAAGGATATTTCTATATTGGAAACAACGGAGTGGAGAGCAGTTTCTGTTCATCTGCCCTTGCAGTAAGCGTGTTGCGATCGAGCCTCGGATCGATCGACGTTCTAAGGTATAGTCCAATCAACCTTTCCAAGGTATTCAACAGAAACGACGACAAGCTTATGGGTCTGAAATCCTTAGGGACTGTGTGAGAGGCTTTGCCCGCCTTGGGTATAAACACCACTCTGGACGTTAGCCAAGAAGATGGAATTTGGCCTAACGCAATGATGTTAGTAAAATAGCTTTTAGCCACAAAATTACCAGGTCCCCCCCGTGAGGCAACTGGGCCGGTATTACCCCGTTGGGGCCTGCAGATTTATAAGGGGCGAAGCTGTTTATAGCCCATCTGATGTTGGAGTCAGTTATGATATCTTCCAACACGTTTTCCGGAAGATAAGAGGGGTTACATGTTGGTGCAACTGCTGAACTACCCGGAAAGTGCGTGTCCAGGAGTAGTTTTAGTGACTCCTCGCTGGAATTTGTTCAGGAGTCATCTGGTTTCTTAAGATAGCCCAAATTTGTGATCGACTTTGAGAGTAATTTGCGAAGTCTTGCAGCTTCTGATGAGGATTCGATTTCCGAACAAAATCTTCTCCATTCATCTCGCTTTGCTTGCCTAATGAGTTTCTTGTATTGGGCTAAACTTTGTTTGTTTAGTCTTTTTGCTTTATTAAAAAGTGTCCTACAACTTGCCCTGAGCGTATTTATTTCAGGTCTCCACCATGATGGTTTTCTTTTACCTCTTGGCTTGCTTGTTGGACAAGATGACTTGTACGATTTATTGCACCCTTCGGTGAAAGTTTCAATGAGATGCTCGAGTTTCTCCTTTGAGGGTGGAGTCATCTCAGGAAGGGATGGAAGGACTTTTCCCAATTTTATTTTGAACGAATTCCAGTTGGTTCTTTTGGGGTTATAGAACACAACTGGAGCTGGAGTGGAGACAGATAGTTGAGTCTCAATATATCTATGATCTGAGAAGGAGTGCTCTTTCGAGACTTCCCCCTGTATCACTTGATTATATAGAAAATCAGAGATTAAGGTTAGGTCAATGACCTCTTCCCTGTCCCTGATTATAAATGTGGGATCATTTCCCCGATTGACAATTAGCAAGTTAGTAGAGAGAAGATATTCAAAAAGTAACTCACCTCTCACATTTATATTGGAGCTCCCCTATTGTCCATGGTGGGCATTAGCGTCGCATCCAACTATTAGGCCAGTGCCAAGATCATCACTGTCCTTGATCAGTTGTCGCAGCTTATGACCCGGAAAAGGATCCAGGATGTCGTGAGCCAGGTATCCGATGCTATACGGATCGGCTTGCTCTGGAGTTCCAGGCTTACCGATGTAGTATCGCCATCACTGTAATTGTAAAGCAAAAATACACTAAGGTTCTTTTTTGCCAGTATGCAGGTACGGATTTTACCTTCTTCTTGAGCTGCAAACAGCCTATACTCTCGGATGCTGAGCCCGGATACCCTATTGGATATAATCCAGGGTTCCTGAACCAGCATCAGGTCAACTTCGCCCTCAGCCAGGCGAAGCGTTAGGGCAGCGGTTGCTGCTTTAGAATGATGCAGGTTTATCTGCAAGACTCTTAGCGACATCTTGCGGTTTCACCTCCATCACCGTTTTGTCTGCGTCTATGTCGTCGCTGATGCTTTCATCAGCGGAGTCAGCACTCTCCTGACATAGCGCACTGAGTCCCCTAACCAAGGACGCATCGGACATTATCGATTCGCAGTCCTCGACATCGGGATCTTTCTCCGGCTCTTCTATCTCTGAGGCCAGTGCCTCCATAGAATCCAGACACTCTGTCTGCTTGGCATCCGATTTGTAGACTCGAATTTGCACCGAGCTAAAACCAAAGTTTAGCTCTCCGTGTTTTGCGTCAATCGGAGCCAGCGACTCCTTATTGAGGATTAATAAGATCTTCCTCATTGAGGACTGCGTGTCCTGCGTGGTAGCCTGACGCTTCAAAATGATTGCTGCGTTTTTCCTCTCAGCATATCTTTCCCTTTTGGCATTGCTAGAGGAGGGCAGCTCTATCTCTCCTGCACCCAACTTAGTACCAGCTACGCTTGTGGTAGCACCTTGCTGGTTGCTCAGGGTGACAGGAGCCTTCGAGTTGTTCTCCCCTTTGCTCCTGACCAAGGGACTATGGGGCACAGTTGCCTGCTCTTTGGATGGGGTAGAACTGACTATAGGTCCAGTGACCGCTGTCAACCCTCCCACTTCTGGACCTTCGGTCCCTACCGGTTTTAAGAGAGTGCCGGCCTCTTTTTGGTTTTTATTTGAAAAATTAATTGTAGACATATTAGGTCCCACGAGTGGCGGAGAAAGGGTGGTCCACCTGCGCAGAGATCCGCAATATGCAGGTAAGGCTAGTTAATCCGGAGGGCGCCAGGTATCCGGATGCTCCGTTTGCGATTGGGCTATTTAAAAGGGCCCCCAGCCAGGTTGATCATCGGCACGGGTCGCGTGACACCTTGATCCAGCCCTTTTTTTACCTCATAGCCATGATAGGGAGTGATAACAAGCCACCAAGCTATAAAAGAGCTAAGTTGCAAGCAGCTCCAAATCTTAGCTGGTACCGTCCATAAAGGACACTGTAGTACCATTACCAGTCGGCACCCTCGTGGAGGGTTCAGCTATAGGATTTTTGCCAACCAATTCTAAGTAGCATCTAAAACGCTCAATGCCCAACACAACTGCCAAACATTCTCTTTCAGTCACTCTGTAGTTTCGTTGTGCTGAGTTTAATTTCTTTGACATGTATGCCACTGGTCTTTCCTCTCTTATCTTCCTTTTGCTGCACTAATACGGCTCCTACACCGTGGTCACTTGCATCACAATGCAGAAAGAATTTCTTATTGAAGTCAGGATTTAGTAGCACTGGCGCTGAAGTAAGAGCACCCTTGTCCATTTGAATTTACATTTAGTAGAGAGTAAATCAGTTATTGGTGTAGTATGTTCAGCAAAATTTGCAATAAATCTCCTATACCATCCAGCTAAGCCAAGAAATCCGCGAGCTTGTTTTAAGGACTTGGGACTAGGCCATTTCAGAATTGATTCAATCTTGCTTGGGTCTGTCGAAATACCGCCACGTCCTATCACAAAGCCTCAATATTTTATTTCGGAAACACAAAATTGACTTTTCGCTAAGTTAAGAGTAAGATTTGCTTTGCGAAACTGCTCAGCCAATCTCATCAACACAGTTATGTGTGAGTCAAAGTCTGATGATACCACACACAAATCGTCAAGATAACCGAAACAGCAGTACTTCAGCTCAGGAGGTATAACTTCGTCCATGAGTCGACACATAGTTTGTGGAGCATTGCACAGTCCAAAAGGCATAACCTTATATTGGTATAAAGGACGTCCTGGGACTGTGAATGCTGTAATACCACGAGACGCTTCAGACAGAGGAATCTGCCAGTATGCATCCTTAAGATCGATTTTAGAAATAATGTTCGCTTTAGGAAGTCGCGCAAAAATACCTTCTATACTTGGCAACTGATAGGCATCTTTTACAGTGCAATCATTCATTTTTCTCGCATCTAAGCATCCTCTATTTTTGCCAGGTTTTATAACCAAGTGTAATGGCGCACTCCAAGGACTGCTAGATTTTTCTATTACATCAAGTTTAAGCATGCAATCTATTTCTAGATACAACAGTTTTTCCACAGCTGGAGAAACTGGGTAAAATCTTTGTTTGATTGGCTTGGCATCACCCACGTCAATGTGATGCTCAAGCAAAGTCGTTTTCCCTAATCCCTGCTTTTCGAACGATGGAAATAGAGAAATAACAGCATCTAACTGACGGCGCTGTACATTTGTTAACGAAATGGAATTATCTGAGCTCTCAGTATTAACAAGATCTTTATGCGAATGTTCAAAGTCAATTGAAGATATTTTGCCTTGCGATAAAATAAACTTTTTAAAGAAATCTACACCTAATATCAGATTCTTTTTAATAGATGGTACAATATAGAGTGTAATCGGATGAGACAGACCTTTATACGTCATATCTACTACGATAAAGCCTATAACCGTTTGATTCGTTCCATCTGCCGTTGTAACTGTCGAAACAAGGCGACGATATTTTGGAAATTTAGACCAATGAGTTGTTGCAAAAGTCGAACCCACGCATCTAACGTTAGCTCCGGTGTCAATGAAACCTATTGTTGGTTATACAAAGCGTTTTTTGTACAAACATGAAACATCAGTTTGGGCGGTACGGTAAGGTTATGTTAATAAGAGTTAATTGAGATCGCCGATAAGAAACAGACGCACTTCTTGATTGTTTTAGGTTCTATGCACAACTGATTTATTAAACTTAACATAACTTAGAACTAGGTGGATGCTTGGATTAACATAAAAGCTTTACAGAGAGTGATTGGAGTGCAACTTGCATTGAGTGCACTGATATTGAGTTATAACGGTGATTATATTTTAAGCTTAGATAAATGAGTGTAAATAAAAGCTTTAGCTATAGTACATAAGTGAAATGGTGAAGGCATATTAGTTCGACCAAACATCCCGGCCCCGTTGAAAGGACCTGCTTTCAAGAAGTTGGTAGAATGGCAAGTTTGTGCACTGGGCGGCAGCAAACTCCCTTTGCAGTACGTAGATGAGCCACACGGACCCGGTCATCTTTTCCGCGTACAACAGCTTCAATGCGACCTAGTCTCCAATGTTGTGGTGCTAGGTTATCATCGTGTATGATGACCATGGTACCCTCGGAAAGATCAGACGACGGCTCAGTCCATTTGGTGCGGGCGCGAAGTTCGTGTATGTACTCGGCTGACCAGCGGCGCCAAAACAGTTGTTTGACTGCTGTGACGAGTTCGAACCGTTCTTTGTTGCTTAGGTTTTGGCTGTCAAAAGCAGGTTCAGGCAGGGCGCGCAAGGACTCTCCGACTAAAAAATGTCCCGCAGTGAGAGCACTGAAATCATTTGGATCGGAAGACAGTGGGCCTCTATCACCAGGATAAGGATTGCCTCTATTTCAACAGCAGCAGTATAGAGCTCCTCAAATGTAAGTCTTGCGTTCATCAACGTACGGTATAGAAGTCCCTTGGCGCTTTTAACTGCAGCTTCCCAGAGGCCGCCGAAATGAGGTGCCCTGGGAGGAATAAAATGAAAGTTTATAAATTCAGATAAACAATAAGATTGAATTGCTTGCTGATTGTCTCTATCGAACAAGAATTCCTTTAAGTCCTTAAGGCTGTTGGCAGTTCCGACAAAATTGGTTGCATTATCGCAGTAGATGTCAGATGGTAGAGCTCTGCGTGCGATCATACGTTTCAGTGCCGCCAAGAATGCTTTGGTAGACAAGTCTGATACTATTTCAATGTGTACAGCTTTCGTAGATAGGCAGACAAAGATTGCCATATAAGATTGGATAGGACCTTTTCCTCGTATGCGCAGGTATGTGTTTATAGGTCCACAAAAGTCGATTCCGCAACGTTTAAATGGTCGTTCAACTGATAAGCGTGCAGCAGGCAGTGAGCCCATGAGTTGCTGTTGCAGCTTTGGTCGATATCGAACGCAATGTACGCATGATCGAACGACTCGACGAGCCACATCCCTGGCGTTGACTATCCAGTGTTGAAGACGAATAAGAGCAACTAGCGCCTTGGGACCTGCATGATAATTTCGTAGATGTAGGTGACGAACAAGTATCCAAACAAATTTAGATTTGCTTGACAATAGTAGCGGATGTTTCTGGCATTCTGGTATGTCAGCGTTTTCCAGTCTCCCACCGACT
The DNA here is from genome assembly GCA_018150985.1 of Chymomyza costata. Classification (NCBI taxonomy): domain Eukaryota; kingdom Metazoa; phylum Arthropoda; class Insecta; order Diptera; family Drosophilidae; genus Chymomyza; species Chymomyza costata. Next base: position 103,417 of record JAECWU010000165.1, read on the forward strand.
TTGACGAGTTGGAAACCAGAGGAATCGTCAAGAAATGGATTGAGAAACTTCAGATGACTTTTAATAGGAATTCCCTTGCGAAGACGGTGAATATCATCGGCAAACCAGAGTTGCTGGTCATTCCAAATTATACAGTTCGCGGCATGGCGAAGTTCTTCAGGCGACAGTAGAGTATTGTTGACTTGCAGTTTGGTTTTAGAGGCGTGTACGAACCGGAACATCCAGGCAACTATTCGTAGCCAACTATTGTATGCGCTGATGTTGGCAAGTTTGTCGAGTAAGTAGTTAGATTGACAAACGACAGCAAAAGAACTCTTGCGTTTTTCGTTGTCAACGATATTCCAATCGATGGTTGTATTGTGTGGACTAACAGGCCAGCTTGACTCAGGTTGAAGTAAGAATGATGGACCGCCAAACCAGTTTGATGCTTGCAAGTCAGTGGATGTGCATCCTCGGGAAACTATGTCGGCTGGATTGTGGTTTGTAGGCACGAATCTCCACTGAGTATTTGCAGTCAGATCCTGAATTTCTGACACACGATTTCCAACGAAGGTTGATAGGGTAGCTGAGTGCTGTTTAAGCCAATGAAGGACGATTTGTGAGTCAGTCCAAAAGTAAATAGAAAGTGGCTTATTGTTGAACAGGCACTTGACTTTTTCATACAGTTTAGAAAGTAAATGCGCTCCGCACAATTCTAATTTTGGCAGTGATTGCTTTTTTACTGGAGCCACCCGAGACTTGGACGTGAGTAGGCGAACGGTGATGTTGCCGTCAGAAGCTTCTGTTCTTACGTAGAGGCAGCATCCGTAAGCTCGTATGGAGGCGTCACAGAATCCGTGCAGCTGTGTGGAAAGTACGTTTGCTTGCAAGCAGTAGCGTGGCACTGCAAGCGACGACAGAGAGTTGAAAGACAATAAGCATTTGTTCCACGACTCTTGGATGTGTTGAGGTACAGACTCATCCCAGTCCAGTTTATGGAACCAAAGCTCCTGGAGAATGACCTTTGCGACTATAACGAGTGGCGCAAGTAGTCCAAGAGGGTCAAATAAAGATGAGGTGATGGATAAAATTGTGCGTTTGGTGACGTCTTTATAGATTTGCTTCGGTGAAAATGAGAACAAGAACATATCACGATGCTGATCCCATGTGACACCTAGAGCGCTAGTTATGGCGTCTTCGCCGAGATTAAGTGTTTTGTTACAGTTTGCTTCGACGAATTGTGGATGATTTGAGTGCCATTTGGACAAAGGGAAATGTCCACGACGAAGTATTTCAGTAACTTCACTCTTGATTGTTTGAAGGGCATCAATATCATTAGCTCCAGTTAAGAGATCATCCACGTAAAACGATGATTTGATGATTGCTGCACCAGTTGGCAGTTCATTTCCATGAATATCTGCTAGATGCTGCAGACTGCGTACTGCTAAATATGGCGCTGATGCCGTTCCATACGTGACTGTATTTAGTTGATACGTGCGAAGTTCATCATCTGGAAATGCTCGCCAAAGAATGTACTGGTATTTACGATCTTGAATATCAACGTTTACTTGCCTGTACATTTTGGTGACATCGGCCGTAACAGCGAACTGGAACAGTCTGAAGCGCAGCAGGATTATATATAAGTCATCTTGAAGCGTGGGGCCAACCAATAGTATGTCATTCAGCGATGTTTGTGTCGATGTGCGGCAAGACGCATCAAAGACGACTCTGAGTTTGGTTGTCTCACTGCTTGGCTTCATGACACAATGGTGCGGAATATAGTAGTGTGGTTGCGAAAGATCGACATTAGTCACCAATGACATGTGACCAAGACTCTCGTACTCCGCCATAAATTGGTTGTATTGTGAGCGTAGATCTGGTGAACCAGCAAGTCGGCGCTCTATTGCGCGAAATCTACGCTGAGCAATGGTGAACGACTCTCCAAGACATTTAGGGTCTTCAGAGAATGGTAGTCTAACGATGAGGCGTCCGCTATCGTCTTGACGAACTGTTTTCGTGTAATGTTGTTCACAAGCGTGATGCTCGGGTTGAAGCGTGTTAGTTGGCATGCTGACAGCTTCCAACTGCCATAAACGTTGTAAGCAGTTGTCGATAGATGGCTCAGTGACGAGCATACATGTTGATTGCGATGAGCGTGTTGATTGATATCCACCCGTGACGACCCATCCAAACAAAGTCTTTTGAAGAATAGGCAAATTGGCTCCGAGTTTAATTTGTCCAACAGCGAGAATATCGAAAAAGGCTTCTGCACCAAGCAAAAGGTCAATGTGGCGCGATTGATAAAATTTATCACCGGCTAAAGGAGTGTTAGCTGGAATCTTCCAACTCGAAATATCGATCTCAGTGTCTGGTTGATATGCTATATAAGGTGTAACGCATAGCTCCAGTGTAAGATTACACGATGACGTACGAGATTTTATGGAAGTTGTAGTGCGAGATTTTATGGAAGTTTGCGAGTCCCCTATGCTGCGAATTTGTATGTTGTGCTTTTCACGACGCAAACGAAGCTTCTGAGCAAACTCATCGGTAACGAAATTTACCTGAGAGCACGAATCTAATAGGGCTCGACCAAGTTTGTATGAGCCTGTGCCATCCTTTACAAAAACCATAGCAGTTGCTAAAACTACTTGTGATCCGTTTGGTTTATCTATTTGCGAATGAGAGTGAGAAGCTTCTTCAGGGTAAGTTGCTTTGGTTTCGGACGAACGTGATATTGAGTTTTGCGATGAGCTATCATGATGAAGAGAAGTATGATGAGTTTGATTACATATGCGACAGCGATGCTTTGATGGGCAATTTATTAGTCGATGGCCGTTGCCTAAACAGTTAACGCAACGTCCATGCTTTTTAACCATGTTAAGGCGATCCTGTGCATTCATTGCTTTGAATTTCTCGCATGCGGATATCCTATGTTGACCGTTTGAGCACAGCTCACAAGAAGAGGTTGTAAGAGCAAACGATACATTATTTCCGGATTTTCCGAAACGGCTTGGTTTTGTATATTCTGATTTACGACATTGATTTGTGCTACTAATAGAATACAAAAATTGGCAATGGCGTTCGAGAACCTGGGAGCATTGATTCCAAGACGGCAGCGTTTGATAGTCAAGTGACTCGTTCCACTTATTGCGAGTTTGATTGTCACATTTTTCTATAACTATATAAATTAGCATTGCTTGAGCTATTTGATCAGCGTTGCCTAATGTGGACAATGAGCTAAACATCGCGGATGCGTTATCTAACAAACTGCGTAATTGCGTCGCGTTTGCCCTTTCCACTGGTTGAAGCTTGAAAAGTGCAGCAATTGTTTCAATGAATATAAGCGATGGTTTATCATAGCGTGCTTTTAGCTTTTCTAATGCCTTTGGGTAATTTTCAGTAGTTATTGGAAATGGATGGAATGGAAAAATGAAAATTTTTGTACAAACATGAAACATCAGTTTGGGCGGTACGGTAAGGTTATGTTAATAAGAGTTAATTGAGATCGCCGATAAGAAACAGACGCACTTCTTGATTGTTTTAGGTTCTATGCACAACTGATTTATTAAACTTAACATAACTTAGAACTAGGTGGATGCTTGGATTAACATAAAAGCTTTACAGAGAGTGATTGGAGTGCAACTTGCATTGAGTGCACTGATATTGAGTTATAACGGTGATTATATTTTAAGCTTAGATAAATGAGTGTAAATAAAAGCTTTAGCTATAGTACATAAGTGAAATGGTGAAGGCATATTAGTTTGACCAAACACCTATTTCTTGCTTATCAAGGAACGAGACAGTATTGTAAAAACGCCCATCCGAATGCTCATCAAAAACTGAAGATACAAGCAAGCGTCTAGTCTTTCTAACGTTTTTCCAAAAGTTACGTATACGCCTGGTAATGGCTTAGCTTGCACGTATGTCCTTCAGAATCGCAATTCCAGCAGCGATATACTTTTGTTGATTCTTGAATAGCATCAACTTCCAAATTACTGGAATCTACTTCAGAACAGATGTCTTCTTCAACAGCACCAATATTACGTTTAGTGAAAGTTTGCAAAACTGGAGGCTTATTGGCTCGCTTATGAACAACATCGCCTTACAATTTTTCACTCATTTGCACCAATTTTCGTAAATGTGCTATTGACAGAATTGGCACATACAATAATTCATGTCTTATGTCAGGAAGTAAATTTCTCGCGAGGATTTGGATGAGATTTTCCTCTTCAATGGGAGAGTCTAGACGAGACGTAAGAGATATAACATCATCGTAAAAGCTCTCAAATGATTCGCCTAGTCTTTGCTTACGACCGCGAATGTTTTCTAAAACGTCAAAATCAATCCGATAGTCTTTGTATTGAAGTTTCAATGCTATGCAAAAATCTGTCCATATAAAACGAGGACTTTCTTTTCGGTATCGCCAATACCATTCTTTAGCTTTGCCTACGAGCAAAATATGCAAATTTTTACATAGAGCTTCAAAATCTCCATCGAGGCTATCTTCTGTGAGGGTTTTTATACTGTAAATGAACTCTTCTACCGTCATTCCTTTAACTGAGCCATCGAACTATACGTTCCAACTATGAATTAGCTGAGTTATCCTTTCAGGGTTTGCACGCAAATGGGAACGAGAGTTGGTCACATATGAACCAGTACTAAGGCGAGGACAAAAAAGTGTTGCTATTGCTGTTGTTGTTTTTGCTGTTGTCAGAGTTGTTGTAGTTGCCGTTTTTGCAGCGAAAGTGAAACTATGAGAAATGTGCTAAAAACCAAAACTAAAAAAAAAACAACAAAAAAAGCGGGCTTGTTTTTTTTATTTTCAGCTTAATATGTATTACAAATAATTGTTTTAAATTTTTTTTAGTTCTATAAGTACATATAACTCATAACTTGTCTTTTTTTCAGTTTCATAAATGTAAGAAACTAGTTTCTAAATTACTTTATAATTGTTTGTGTAGTAGGGTGTTCTTTCCTCGTCTTTGTATTGTGTCGTAAAATGCCCTCTAATTGACCCTTTATTAAAATCCAGTTGTTTTCCTCTTTGTAGTTTATTTATTTATTTATTAATATTATTAGAGTAGCTTAAAAACTAAACTAATAAGGTATGATGCTTATTTATAGCTCTGGCGGCATAGGCCTTCGGCTATATTGATATTATAGGAATGATATCCATTTGACTAGGTGTACAGTATATTATTTAGTAACTCTTAGAGTTCCATTTTAAGCTTGAATGTTATTTTATGTTTATTGAGTTACATACAGAGTTTTTATATAGATGTTGATTATGTATAATTTTTAGATTTGATGGTACAGGTTAGATTGTTTTAGGAAGCTGATAATTTTTACAATATTTGTGCTATTTGGATTGGATAAGCAAAGGGTTGGGGATGAGTTTCCAAATGTTTGTTCCCTGACAATACTTAGTGCTGTACAATTTTCGAGCAAGTGCTTAACACTAGTTGGTAAGTTACAGTTACAGAGTTGACAAATTGGTGACATATTTTTATCTATATAGTGCCGATTTGTTATTTTTGTATGTCCTAATCGTAGTCTTATAAATTTTATTTGATCAATTCTAGCTATATTTTGTTGAGCAATTTGCTTAAGGTAATTAGATATAGTTAAGTGGTTTACATTTATATCCTGGTACCATTTGTTACATGATTGTAGTAATTGTTGTTGCTTTATATTAAGGCTATTTTTAAGAAATTCGCGTATGTCGTTGATGTTATGGTTTTGTGTCATTATTAGTGGCATGCGTGCTGCATTTTTTGCTTCCTGATCAGCGAGCTCATTGCCTTTGATATTGGAGTGGCCAGGAATCCATAAAAGTTTAATTTTTGGTGAGTATTTGGCTAATAGGGATCTTATTGTGGTTGGGTATATTGTGTTATTGTTTGTGTTGGAAATGGCGTCAATAGAAGAAAGTGAGTCGGAGCAAATCATGAAATTGCCTCTCTTATTCCGGAACAAATTGATGGCTGTAAGGATTGCAACAATTTCCGCGGACAAAACTGTTGAGTATGATGGTAGAAGTCCATGTTTTAAAACTCTATCTTCTGTTGTAATGGAGTAGCTGGTTATGCTGTTTTTTTGGGAACCGTCAGTGTATATGAATGTGTAATTGGGGTATAGTGCCTGTATAGCTTTAAAGTGCTGATAGTAAATGAGAGGATTTGTAGTTTGTTTGGCAAATTTTCTAAGGTCGGTTATGATTAAATTATTTTGGCTAATCCAAGGCGGATTTAGGTCGAGGGTTTTTAATGGAGTGCAGTGTATGTTTTGTGATGTGCAGAGGTTTATTGCTTTTTGTATAACTGATGGAACTGTTTTGTTTTTCCTATTAATGATGCCTTTAATGATTTCTATGTTAGGGGTGTCGTGAGAATTGATGATATTTTTCAAGAGTTATGCTGTTTGATATTCTGTTTTGTTTTCTATTTCTGGAATGTTTATTTCGAATAGCATATTTTTAGTGGGAGTGGTGCGAAAAGCGCCCAGAGCGTTACGTATCGCAGCATTAAGTGGGGTTTTTATTTTGTTAAGAGTTGATTTTTGAATATGACCATATATGAAAAGTCCAAAATCTATTTTTGAAATAATGATGGCTTTAACTATGTTGGCTAGGGTGTATGTGTTACAGTTGAATTTGGCACTCGCTAGGCATTTAATAATGTCCAGCCTTTTTGAAAGGGATTCTTTTAAATATTCAATGTAAGTATTCCAATTATATCTGTTGTTAAATATTAAGCCAAGTATTTTGAGGGAACGAACTTCAGGGATTTGTATATTGTTGGATGTTGTGGTACATAAACAATTACGTTTTTTGCATATATGTAGTTGTCTGCTTTTATTTAAAGATAGGACGGCGCCTGAGTACTGACACCAGTTTTCCATGTTTCTAAATAGCGTACCCAGGCTAAATGTGGTGTTCTTTTGGTTGCGCTTGAAATTTATAAATAGTTGAAAGTCATCGGCGTATGCACAAAATTTAATATTTTTTTGAAGAGAAATTATGTTGGCCAGTTTATTGTAAGCTACAAGAAAAAGGATAACTGACAGAGGGGATCCCTGTGGGATACCGTTTGCTAGTGGAAAAATATCAGAAGTTTGGGATTCTACACGCACAAGTATTTTCCTATTTGTCATGAAGTTGTGTATATACTTTATAATTTTAGGGCCTATTTTCCATTCGTAAAGTTGGTTTAGTATGGCATGGATTCCTATACGGTCAAAAGCCTTAGAAAAGTCCAAGGAAACTACTGTCAGGTGTCCTTTTTTTGTTATTGATTTTGTTATAAGATGGTCTGCATAGATCAGAGCATCTGTGGTAGATTTTCCTTTTTTAAAGCCGATTTGGTTGGGGTGTAAGAGCTTGTTTCGTGTGACTAACCACCATAGCCTTTTGGCTATGATTTTGTCAAGCACTTTCGCTAAGCAGCAATTTAATGAAATTGGACGATAGGAATTTACTTGTGTTTTGTCTTGCTTTGGTTTTAAAATGGGAATCGTAAGGTTGGTTTTGTATGTTTGTGGCATATGTGTTTTAAAGATACTGTTGTACAAATTGAGAATTCTGAATTTTAAAACTGTAGATGAGTTTTTAATCATTGGGTACGATATTCTATTAAGTCCTGGTGTTGTACCTTTTAGGAAATGTAGTGCATTGGACAGCTCAAAAAATGATATTTCATTTTCAATTTGGAGGGCGATGGGTTCTATTTGATATGTTGGTTGAGGGCTATTGTATTTATGGTGTATAAATTCTTGACTAAAATTGCTGTCTTGGGCAATATTTGACCAGAATTGGGCAAAGTTATTGGCTATTTCTTTTTGCATAGTGTTTTTAAGTTGTTGGTTGGATTATGAACACAGTGTATTGATTTTGATGGCTGGAGGCCACAAAATCTTCTAATGTTGGTCCAAATCTTTGCAGGGGGGGTGGATGGTTGAATTTCAGATGTAAACTCTGTTGTAGATTGTCTTTTACTATGTTTTAATTCTCTTCTAAATTTTGCGTTCGCTTTTTTGTAGTTAATCAAATTATCTTGTGTTATGTTTCTCTGGAATCTGCGAAAGGCTTTCATTTTTTCCTGACGGAGAATGGTTAAGTTTTTATTCCACCAAGGTACTTTATGTTGAAATGTTTGAGTGGATGTTTGTGGAATGGAGTGGTGGGCACTTTGAAGGATTATTTTAACAACATTTGCGTTTTCTTTATTTATGTTGTCTTTAATAGGAATAGAGCTATTTATTTCATTAGTAAATTTTTCAAATCGTTTCCAGTCAGCTAGTTTGGTTTTAAAGTAGGGTCGACTAGTGTTTTTTGTTGTTTTATTGTTGAAGATTGAGATTAGTATTGGGAAGTGGTCGCTACCACTCAGGTCATTAAGAGTTTTCCAGTGTGTATGTGAGAGTAGTTGTGGGGAACAAAAGCTTAGGTCAATGTTTGAAAAAGTACCGTGGGTACTAAGGTGTGTTGGGGATTTGTCGTTTAATAGGGATAGGTAGGAATTGTCTATAAATCTGGCTATGGTTTTTCCTCTTATGTTATTATACGCAGAGCCCCATCGTGTATGCCAACTATTGAAGTCTCCCGCGATGATACAAGGAGAATTGTTCGTATTAAAAACATTGTTCAAATTTTGATAGGAGAATGATTTTGATGGTGAAATGTATGATGATATGATGGTGAGTTTTTGTTTAGTTTCTATTTCTATTGCTAATGCTTCAAAATCTTGATTCAGATTGATTTCTCTATTTTGGATTGAGTTATGGGTTAAGATTGCGACTCCGCCGAACCTGTTAGTTGCTGTGTTAGTAATAAGAGAGTAGTTAATTGGTACGGGTATGTGCTTATTGGAGTGAATGTGCGTTTCTTGTAGGCATATTATTTTTGGTGAGTGCTCTTTTATTAGAATTAAGAGTTCACTGTAGTTGTTTAAGTAGCCTTTTATGTTCCATTGAAGAATGAGAAGAGACATTTTCAATTAAAGAAAATAAAGCAATGAAAATAAGCTTAATTTAAGTTTTAAATATTAATTAATTAGTTAAATTGAGTCTGACTCTTGACTGCTTTCTAATGACTCGTTTTTATTTTGCTTTTGTCTTTTTGGGTTTAGTTTGTTAGTGTTTCTTTTAAGTTTTTGTCTAGTTTTAGCATTTGTATTTTTTGGTAGAATTAACGTTTTTTTGATTTTTGAATTTGTAGAGGATGAAGGCGAGTTCACATCAGCATCCAAGATGGCTTCCAAGTCTGAGTAGTCAATACGGGGGCGAACAGACTGTAGTTGGTCATTCGATTTTCCTTTCGGTGGGGTTTCTGGTTTATCGCTCTCAGTCCTTGGTGCTGTCTCAGAGGGAACCAGGTTTTGCGTGGTTTTTAATATTTGTGAGTAGGTAGAGTTTTGTTGGGGATTTCTTTGCTTGTAGCGTTCATTGGCTGTTTTACGATCAACCTTTTCAATTGAGATGATTGCTTGAATTTCTTTTTGTTTTAAGAACGTAGGACAAGTTCTATCAAAAGCAGCGTGTTTAGATTCTGGTATATTGGACGATACGCAGCTTACGCAGTTTTTTGCTAACAAGCAGCGTTCGTTGGTTTCTTTATTAATATGGCATAAGTTTCCACATACCGGGCATATTTTTTTGTTGGTGAAGAATTTAGCTATGTGACCATACTGCCAGCAGTTATTGCAGCGGAGAGGCAATGGAATGTATGGGCGAAGCCGAGCTTTTTCGTAGCCGATAAAGATGAATGGTGGAATTGTAGGAGAGATAAAAGTTAAAATGGTAAGTCCTGTTTCAATAAGGGTATCGTCAACTTTCTTAAGAATTTTTTTAACTTCACACACATTTTGGCTCTGTAGTTCGGAGAGAATGGTTTCTTCATCGATTCCGCGGAGTTCGTTGGAGTATAAGACAGCTTTTGAGAAATTTTTTGTTTTGTGTTGTATTATTTCTACTTCACATGAGGGAGTAATAAAGCGAAGCTGTAAAAGTTTTTTTGCTTGTGTTTCGTTTTTCGTTATTATGAGTGCAGAGCCGTTGTTCAGTTTTTTGCATGCTTGAAGTTCGCCTCCACATGTGTGATCCAAAACTTTTTTAATATTGAAAGGTGATATATTTTTTAATGTTTCTGCACTGTTTATTCGATTCATAATTAAGAATTTTGGACCAGGCGTCGACAGCATCATGGTGTTGATTATCGATTGGTCTAGTAGTGTGGTTTGTGGACGACCACGATCAGGAGGAACGGGGTCCCCCATAGCCGTCGCTTTAAGTTTACACTTGTCGGAGTGTGCTACTAATGTTGGTTTTGTTTTTTTTTATTTATTTATTTTTTTTTTTGTGTATAAGTCTATTGTTATGTTGGTTACGACCCTGTACTTTAAAAGTCTGGGTTGATGTACTTTTCTAGAAACGTCTAGAGTCTGTTTAAGAACAGGGTTGTTATGAATACTTTGCCAGAGAAGTCTTAAAATTTTTGCACTGTTGCTGAAGCGTTCAATATTTATTTTGTGTTTTTATTGATTAAATTTAGGTTTATATCATAAGCACTTATATTAAATGATTCACACAATATTGCCATGAGAGTGGACTTGTCCATAATTAATTTTATTATAACTTTTATTTTTTGTTTGCGACACGATAAATT
>JAECWU010000167.1:0-22560 GCA_018150985.1 Chymomyza costata
TTCAATTGGCTTTATATTTGCACCGAATAAAGATTTCGACGCAGCCAACACGAATCTGCGCTTGTTTTCGCTTCTAGGCCTTTTGGTTTTGGAAGCTATGGGCATTTAAAGTTGAAAAAGTGATCACCGATTAAGCTTATTTTCGCTCTAACTCTGCTAGTTTAGGGTATAGACGGGTAAAGTTTCAAATAAAATTTCTTCGGTGGCTTTATATCCGCACCGAATACGGATTTCGCGCTACCAACACGAATCTGCGCTTATTTTCGCTGTAGGCTGGTTTGAGAAAGCTATGGGCATTTGAAGTTGCCAAAAAGTGATCACCGATTAAGCTTATTTTCGCTCTAACTCTGCTAGTTTAGGAGTTATGGGCAGTTAAAGTTTTAGAAAATAAAATTTCTTCGATTGGCTTTATATTTGCACCGAATAAAGATTTCGACGCGACCAACACGAATCTGCGCTTGTTTTCGCTGTAGGCCTTTTTGGTTTGGAAGCTATGGGCATTTAAAGTTGAAAAAAAGTGATCACCGATTAAATTTATTTTCGCTCTAACTCTGCTAGTTTAGGAGTTATGGGCAGTTAAAGTTTTAGAAAATAAAATTTCTTCGATTGGCTTTATATTTGCACCGAATAAAGTTTCGACGCGGCCAACACGAATCTGCGCTTATTTTCGCTGTAGGCCTTTTGGTTTTGGAAGCCTATGGGCATTTAAAGTTGAAAAAAGTGATCACCGATTAAGTTTATTTTCGCTCCTAACTCTGCTAGTTTAGGAGTTATGGGCAGTTAAAGTTTAGAAAATAAAGAATTTCTTCGATTGGCTTTATATTCCCCGAATACAGATTTCGGCGCGACCAACACGAATCTGCGCTTATTTTCGCTGTAGGCCTTTTGGTTTGGAAGCTATGGGCATTTAAAGTTGAAAAAAAGTGATCACCGATTAAGCTTATTTTCGCTCTAACTCTGCTAGTTTAGGAGTTATGGGCAGTTAAAGATTTAGAAAATAAAATTTCTTCGATTGGCTTTATATTTGCACCGAATAAAGATTTCGACGCGACCAACACGAATCTGCCGCTTGTTTTCGCTGTAGGCCTTTTGGTTTGGAAGCTATGGGCATTTAAAGTTGAAAAAAAGTGATCACCGATTAAGCTTATTTTCGATCTAACTCTGCTAGTTTAGAAGTTATGGGCAGTTAAAGTTTTAGAAAATAAAATTTCTTCGATTGGCTTTATATTTGCACCGAACAAAGATTTCGACCGACTAACACGAATCTGCGCTTGGTTTTCGCTGTAGGCCTTTTGGTTTGGAAGCTATGGGCATTTAAAGTTGAAAAAAAGTGATCACCGATTAAGCTTATTTTCGCTCTAACTCTGCTAGTTTAGGAGTTATGGGCAGTTAAAGTTTTAGAAAATAAAATTTCTTCGATTGGCTTTATATTTGCACCGAATAAAGATTTCGACGCGACCAACACGAATCTGGGCTTATTTTCGCTGTAGGCCTTTTGGTTTGGAAGCTATGGGCATTTAAAGTTGAAAAAAAGTGATCACCGATTAAGCTTATTTTCGCTCTAACTCTGCTAGTTTAGGAGTTATGGGCAGTTAAAGTTTAGAAAATAAAATTTCTTCGATTGGCTTTATATTTGCACCGAATAAAGATTTCGACGCGACTGACACGAATCTGGGCTTATTTTCGCTGTAGGCCTTTTGGTTTGGAAGCTATGGGCATTTAAAGTTGAAAAAAAGTGATCACCGATTAAGCTTATTTTCGCTCTAACTCTGCTAGTTTAGGAGTTATGGGCAGTTAAAGTTTTAGAAAATAAAATTTCTTCGATTGGCTTTATATTTGCACCGAATAAAGATTTCGACGCGACCAGCACGAATCTGCGCTTGTTTTCGCTGTAGGCCTTTTGGTTTGGAAGCTATGGGCATTTAAAGTTGAAAAAAAGTGATCACCGATTAAGCTTATTTTCGCTCTAACTCTGCTAGTTTAGGAGTTATGGGCAGTTAAAGTTTAGAAAATAAAATTTCTTCGATTGGCTTTATATTTGCACCGAATAAAGATTTCGACGCGACTGACACGAATCTGGGCTTATTTTCGCTGTAGGCCTTTTGGTTTGGAAGCTATGGGCATTTAAAGTTGAAAAAAAGTGATCACCGATTAAGCTTATTTTCGCTCTAACTCTGCTAGTTTAGGAGTTATGGGCAGTTAAAGTTTTAGAAAATAAAATTTCTTCGATTGGCTTTATATTTGCACCGAATAAAGATTTCGACGCGACCAACACGAATCTGCGCTTATTTTCGCTGTAGGCCTTTTGGTTTGGAAGCTATGGGCATTTAAAGTTGAAAAAAAGTGATCACCGATTAAACTATTTTCGCTCTAACTCTGCTAGTTTAGGAGTTATGGGCAGTTAAAGTTTTAGAAAATAAAATTTCTTCGATTGGCTTTATATTTGCACCGAATAAAGATTTCGACGCGACCGACACGAATCTGCGCTTGTTTTCGCTGTAGGCCTTTTGGTTTGGAAGCTATGGGCATTTAAAGTTGAAAAAAAGTGATCACCGATTAAGCTTATTTTCGCTCTAACTCTGCTAGTTTAGGAGTTATGGGCAGTTAAAGTTTTAGAAAATAAAATTTCTTCGATTGGCTTTATATTTGCACCGAATAAAGATTTCGACGCGACCAACACGAATCTGCGCTTATTTTCGCTGTAGGCCTTTTGGTTTGGAAGCTATGGGCATTTAAAGTTGAAAAAAAGTGATCACCGATTAAACAATTTTCGCTCTAACTCTGCTAGTTTAGGAGTTATGGGCGGTTAAAGTTTTAGAAAATAAAATTTCTTCGATTGGCTTTATATTTGCACCGAATAAAGATTTCGACGCGACCAACACGAATCTGCGCTTATTTTCGCTGTAGGCCTTTTGGTTTGGAAGCTATGGGCATTTAAAGTTGAAAAAAAGTGATCACCGATTAAGCTTATTTTCGCTCTAACTCTGCTAGTTTAGGAGTTATGGGCAGTTAAAGTTTTAGAAAATAAAATTTCTTCGATTGGCTTTATATTTGCACCGAATAAAGATTTCGACGCGACCAACACGAATCTGCGCTTGTTTTCGCTGTAGGCCTTTTGGTTTGGAAGCTATGGGCATTTAAAGTTGAAAAAAAGTGATCACCGATTAAGCTTATTTTCACTCTAACTCTGCTAGTTTAGGAGTTATGGGCAGTTAAAGTTTTAGAAAATAAAATTTCTTCGATTGGCTTTATATTTGCACCGAATAAAGATTTCGACGCGACCAACACGAATCTGCGCTTATTTTCGCTGTAGGCCTTTTGGTTTGGAAGCTATGGGCATTTAAAGTTGAAAAAAGTGATCACCGATTAAGCTTATTTTCGCTCTAACTCTGCTAGTTTAGGAGTTATGGGCAGTTAAAGTTTTAGAAAATAAAATTTCTTCGATTGGCTTTATATTTGCACGAATAAAGATTTCGACGCGACCAACACGAATCTGCGCTTATTTTCGCTGTAGGCCTTTTGGTTTGGAAGCTATGGGCATTTAAAGTTGAAAAAAAGTGATCACCGATTAAGCTTATTTTCGCTCTAACTCTGCTAGTTTAGGAGTTATGGGCAGTTAAAGTTTTAGAAAATAAAATTTCTTCGATTGGCTTTATATTTGCACCGAATAAAGATTTCGACGCGACCAACACGAATCTGCGCTTATTTTCGCTGTAGGCCTTTTGGTTTGGAAGCTATGGGCATTTAAAGTTGAAAAAAAGTGATCACCGATTAAGCTTATTTTCGCTCTAACTCTGCTAGTTTAGGAGTTATGGGCAGTTAAAGTTTTAGAAAATAAAATTTCTTCGATTGGCTTTATATTTGCACCGAATAAAGATTTCGACGCGACCAACACGAATCTGCGCTTATTTTCGCTGTAGGCCTTTTTGGTTTGGAAGCTATGGGCATTTAAAGTTGAAAAAAAGTGATCACCGATTAAGCTTATTTTCGCTCTAACTCTGCTAGTTTAGGAGTTATGGGCAGTTAAAGTTTTAGAAAATAAAATTTCTTCGATTGGCTTTATATTTGCACCGAATAAAGATTTCGACGCGACCAACACGAATCTGCGCTTGTTTTCGCTGTAGGCCTTTTGGTTTGGAAGCTATGGGCATTTAAAGTTGAAAAAAAGTGATCACCGATTAAGCTTATTTTCGCTCTAACTCTGCTAGTTTAGGAGTTATGGGCAGTTAAAGTTTTAGAAAATAAAATTTCTTCGATTGGCTTTATATTTGCACCGAATAAAGATTTCGACGCGACCAACACGAATCTGCGCTTGTTTTCGCTGTAGGCCTTTTGGTTTGGAAGCTATGGGCATTTAAAGTTGAAAAAAGTGATCACCGATTAAGCTTATTTTCGCTCTAACTCTGCTAGTTTAGGAGTTATGGGCAGTTAAAGTTTTAGAAAATAAAATTTCTTCGATTGGCTTTATATTTGCACCGAATAAAGATTTCGACGCGACCAACACGAATCTGCGCTTATTTTCGCTGTAGGCCTTTTGGTTTGGAAGCTATGGGCATTTAAAGTTGAAAAAAAGTGATCACCGATTAAGCTTATTTTCGCTCTAACTCTGCTAGTTTAGGAGTTATGGGCAGTTAAAGTTTTAGAAAATAAAATTTCTTCGATTGGCTTTATATTTGCACCGAATAAAGATTTCGACGGGACCAAACAAAATTTGCCTTATTTTTCGCTGTAGGCCTTTTGGTTTGGAAGCTATGGGCATTTAAAGTTGAAAAAAGTGATCACCGATTAAACTTATTTTCGCTCTAACTCTGCTAGTTTAGGAGTTATGGGCAGTTAAAGTTTTAGAAAATAAAATTTCTTCGATTGGCTTTATATTTGCACCGAATAAAGATTTCGACGCGACTAACACGAATCTGCGCTTGTTTTCGCTGTAGGCCTTTTGGTTTTGGAAGCTATGGGCATTTAAAGTTGAAAAAAGTGATCACCGATTAAGCTTATTTTCGTTTAACTCTGCTAGTTTAGGAGTTATGGGCAGTTAAAGTTTAAAAAATAAAATTTCTTCGATTGGCTTTATTTGCACTGAATATCGACGCGACCAACACGAATCTGCGCTTTTTTTCGCTGTAGGCCTTTTGGTTTGGAAGCTATGGGCATTTAAAGTTGAAAAAAGTGATCACCGATTAAGCTTATTTTCGCTCTAACTCTGCTAGTTTAGGAGTTATGGGCAGTTAAAGTTTTAGAAAATAAAATTTCTTCGATTGGCTTTATATTTGCACCGAATAAAGATTTCGACGCGACCAACACGAATCTGCGCTTATTTTCGCTGTAGGCCTTTTGGTTTTGGAAGCTATGGGCATTTAAAGTTGAAAAAAGTGATCACCGATTAAGCTTATTTTCGCTCTAACTCTGCTAGTTTAGGAGTTATGGGCAGTTAAAGTTTTAGAAAATAAAATTTCTTCGATTGGCTTTATATTTGCACCAATAAAGATTTCGACGCGACCAACACGAATCTGCGCTTATTTTCGCTGTAGGCCTTTTGGTTTGGAAGCTATGGGCATTTAAAGTTGAAAAAAGTGATCACCGATTAAGCTTATTTTCGCTCTAACTCTGCTAGTTTAGGAGTTATGGGCAGTTAAAGTTTTGAAAATAAAATTTCTTCGATTGGCTTTATATTTGCACCGAATAAAGATTTCGACGCGACCAACACGAATCTGCGCTTGTTTTCGCTGTAGGCCTTTTGGTTTTGGAAGCTATGGGCATTTAAAGTTGAAAAAAGTGATCACCGATTAAGCTTATTTTCGCTCTAACTCTGCTAGTTTAGGAGTTATGGGCAGTTAAAGTTTTAGAAAATAAAATTTCTTCGATTGGCTTTATATTTGCACCGAATAAAGATTTCGACGCGACCAACACGAATCTGCGCTTGTTTTCGCTGTAGGCCTTTTGGTTTGGAAGCTATGGGCATTTAAAGTTGAAAAAAGTGATCACCGATTAAGCTTATTTTCGCTCTAACTCTGCTAGTTTAGGAGTTATGGGCAGTTAAAGTTTTAGAAAATAAAATTTCTTCGATTGGCTTTATATTTGCACCGAATAAAGATTTCGACGCGACCAACACGAATCTGCGCTTATTTTCGCTGTAGGCCTTTTGGTTTGGAAGCTATGGGCATTTAAAGTTGAAAAAAGTGATCACCGATTAAGCTTATTTTCGCTCTAACTCTGCTAGTTTAGGAGTTATGGGCAGTTAAAGTTTTAGAAAATAAAATTTCTTCGATTGGCTTTATATTTGCACCGAATAAAGATTTCGACGCGACCAACACGAATCTGCGCTTGTTTTCGCTGTAGGCCTTTTGGTTTGGAAGCTATGGGCATTTAAAGTTGAAAAAAAGTGATCACCGATTAAGCTTATTTTCGCTCTAACTCTGCTAGTTTAGGAGTTATGGGCAGTTAAAGTTTTAGAAAATAAAATTTCTTCGATTGGCTTTATATTTGCACCGAATAAAGATTTCGACGCGACCAACACGAATCTGCGCTTATTTTCGCTGTAGGCCTTTTGGTTTTGGAAGCTATGGGCATTTAAAGTTGAAAAAAAGTGATCACCGATTAAGCTTATTTTCGCTCTAACTCTGCTAGTTTAGGAGTTATGGGCAGTTAAAGTTTTAGAAAATAAAATTTCTTCGATTGGCTTTATATTTGCACCGAATAAAGATTTCGACGCGACCAACACGAATCTGCGCTTATTTTCGCTGTAGGCCTTTTGGTTTGGAAGCTATGGGCATTTAAAGTTGAAAAAAGTGATCACCGATTAAGCTTATTTTCGCTCTAACTCTGCTAGTTTAGGAGTTATGGGCAGTTAAAGTTTTAGAAAATAAAATTTCTTCGATTGGCTTTATATTTGCACCGAATAAAGATTTCGACGCGACCAACACGAATCTGCGCTTGTTTTCGCTGTAGGCCTTTTGGTTTGGAAGCTATGGGCATTTAAAGTTGAAAAAAAGTGATCACCGATTAAGCTTATTTTCGCTCTAACTCTGCTAGTTTAGGAGTTATGGGCAGTTAAAGTTTTAGAAAATAAAATTTCTTCGATTGGCTTTATATTTGCACCGAATAAAGATTTCGACGCGACCAACACGAATCTGCGCTTGTTTTCGCTGTAGGCCTTTTGGTTTTGGAAGCTATGGGCATTTAAAGTTGAAAAAAAGTGATCACCGATTAAGCTTATTTTCGCTCTAACTCTGCTAGTTTAGGAGTTATGGGCAGTTAAAGTTTTAGAAAATAAAATTTCTTCGATTGGCTTTATATTTGCACCGAATAAAGATTTCGACGCGACCAACACGAATCTGCGCTTGTTTTCGCTGTAGGCCTTTTGGTTTTTGGAAGCTATGGGCATTTAAAGTTGAAAAAAGTGATCACCGATTAAGCTTATTTTCGCTCTAACTCTGCTAGTTTAGGAGTTATGGGCAGTTAAAGTTTTAGAAAATAAAATTTCTTCGATTGGCTTTATATTTGCACCGAATAAAGATTTCGACGCGACCAACACGAATCTGCGCTTATTTTCGCTGTAGGCCTTTTTGGTTTGGAAGCTATGGGCATTTAAAGTTGAAAAAAAGTGATCACCGATTAAGCTTATTTTCGCTCTAACTCTGCTAGTTTAGGAGTTATGGGCAGTTAAAGTTTTAGAAAATAAAATTTCTTCGATTGGCTTTATATTTGCACCGAATAAAGATTTCGACGCGACCAACACGAATCTGCGCTTGTTTTCGCTGTAGGCCTTTTGGTTTTGGAAGCTATGGGCATTTAAAGTTGAAAAAAAGTGATCACCGATTAAGCTTATTTTCGCTCTAACTCTGCTAGTTTAGGAGTTATGGGCAGTTAAAGTTTAGAAAATAAAATTTCTTCGATTGGCTTTATATTTGCACCGAATAAAGATTTCGACGCGACCAACACGAATCTGCGCTTATTTTCGCTGTAGGCCTTTTGGTTTGGAAGCTATGGGCATTTAAAGTTGAAAAAAGTGATCACCGATTAAGCTTATTTTCGCTCTAACTCTGCTAGTTTAGGAGTTATGGGCAGTTAAAGTTTTAGAAAATAAAATTTCTTCGATTGGCTTTATATTTGCACCGAATAAAGATTTCGACGCGACCAACACGAATCTGCGCTTGTTTTCGCTGTAGGCCTTTTGGTTTGGAAGCTATGGGCATTTAAAGTTGAAAAAAGTGATCACCGATTAAGCTTATTTTCGCTCTAACTCTGCTAGTTTAGGAGTTATGGGCAGTTAAAGTTTTAGAAAATAAAATTTCTTCGATTGGCTTTATATTTGCACCGAATAAAGATTTCGACGCGACCAACACGAATCTGCGCTTATTTTCGCTGTAGGCCTTTTGGTTTGGAAGCTATGGGCATTTAAAGTTGAAAAAAGTGATCACCGATTAAGCTTATTTTCGCTCTAACTCTGCTAGTTTAGGAGTTATGGGCAGTTAAAGTTTTAGAAAATAAAATTTCTTCGATTGGCTTTATATTTGCACCGAATAAAGATTTCGACGCGACCAACACGAATCTGCGCTTGTTTTCGCTGTAGGCCTTTTTGGTTTGGAAGCTATGGGCATTTAAAGTTGAAAAAAGTGATCACCGATTAAGCTTATTTTCGCTCTAACTCTGCTAGTTTAGGAGTTATGGGCAGTTAAAGTTTTAGAAAATAAAATTTCTTCGATTGGCTTTATATTTGCACCGAATAAAGATTTCGACGCGACCAACACGAATCTGCGCTTGTTTTCGCTGTAGGCCTTTTGGTTTGGAAGCTATGGGCATTTAAAGTTGAAAAAAGTGATCACCGATTAAGCTTATTTTCGCTCTAACTCTGCTAGTTTAGGAGTTATGGGCGGTTAAAGTTTTAGAAAATAAAATTTCTTCGATTGGCTTTATTTTGCACCGAATAAAGATTTCGACGCGACCAACACGAATCTGCGCTTATTTTCGCTGTAGGCCTTTTGGTTTTGGAAGCTATGGGCATTTAAAGTTGAAAAAAAGTGATCACCGATTAAGCTTATTTTCGCTCTAACTCTGCTAGTTTAGGAGTTATGGGCAGTTAAAGTTTTAGAAAATAAAATTTCTTCGATTGGCTTTATATTTGCACCGAATAAAGATTTCGACGCGACCAACACGAATCTGCGCTTGTTTTCGCTGTAGGCCTTTTGGTTTGGAAGCTATGGGCATTTAAAGTTGAAAAAAAGTGATCACCGATTAAGCTTATTTTCGCTCTAACTCTGCTAGTTTAGGAGTTATGGGCAGTTAAAGTTTTAGAAAATAAAATTTCTTCGATTGGCTTTATATTTGCACCGAATAAAGATTTCGACGCGACCAACACGAATCTGCGCTTGTTTTCGCTGTAGGCCTTTTGGTTTGGAAGCTATGGGCATTTAAAGTTGAAAAAAGTGATCACCGATTAAGCTTATTTTCGCTCTAACTCTGCTAGTTTAGGAGTTATGGGCAGTTAAAGTTTAGAAAATAAAATTTCTTCGATTGGCTTTATATTTGCACCGAATAAAGATTTCGACGCGACCAACACGAATCTGCGCTTGTTTTCGCTGTAGGCCTTTTGGTTTGGAAGCTATGGGCATTTAAAGTTGAAAAAAAGTGATCACCGATTAAGCTTATTTTCGCTCTAACTCTGCTAGTTTAGGAGTTATGGGCAGTTAAAGTTTTAGAAAATAAAATTTCTTCGATTGGCTTTATATTTGCACCGAATAAAGATTTCGACGCGACCAACACGAATCTGCGCTTATTTTCGCTGTAGGCCTTTTGGTTTGGAAGCTATGGGCATTTAAAGTTGAAAAAAGTGATCACCGATTAAGCTTATTTTCGCTCTAACTCTGCTAGTTTAGGAGTTATGGGCAGTTAAAGTTTTAGAAAATAAAATTTCTTCGATTGGCTTTATATTTGCACCGAATAAAGATTTCGACGCGACCAACACGAATCTGCGCTTATTTTCGCTGTAGGCCTTTTGGTTTGGAAGCTATGGGCATTTAAAGTTGAAAAAAGTGATCACCGATTAAGCTTATTTTCGCTCTAACTCTGCTAGTTTAGGAGTTATGGGCAGTTAAAGTTTTAGAAAATAAAATTTCTTCGATTGGCTTTATATTTGCACCGAATAAAGATTTCGACGCGACCAACACGAATCTGCGCTTGTTTTCGCTGTAGGCCTTTTGGTTTGGAAGCTATGGGCATTTAAAGTTGAAAAAAAGTGATCACCGATTAAGCTTATTTTCGCTCTAACTCTGCTAGTTTAGGAGTTATGGGCAGTTAAAGTTTAGAAAATAAAATTTCTTCGATTGGCTTTATATTTGCACCGAATAAAGATTTCGACGCGACCAACACGAATCTGCGCTTATTTTCGCTGTAGGCCTTTTGGTTTTGGAAGCTATGGGCATTTAAAGTTGAAAAAAGTGATCACCGATTAAGCTTATTTTCGCTCTAACTCTGCTAGTTTAGGAGTTATGGGCAGTTAAAGTTTTAGAAAATAAAATTTCTTCGATTGGCTTTATATTTGCACCGAATAAAGATTTCGACGCGACCAACACGAATCTGCGCTTGTTTTCGCTGTAGGCCTTTTGGTTTGGAAGCTATGGGCATTTAAAGTTGAAAAAAAGTGATCACCGATTAAGCTTATTTTCGCTCTAACTCTGCTAGTTTAGGAGTTATGGGCAGTTAAAGTTTTAGAAAATAAAATTTCTTCGATTGGCTTTATATTTGCACCGAATAAAGATTTCGACGCGACCAACACGAATCTGCGCTTGTTTTCGCTGTAGGCCTTTTGGTTTTGGAAGCTATGGGCATTTAAAGTTGAAAAAAGTGATCACCGATTAAGCTTATTTTCGCTCTAACTCTGCTAGTTTAGGAGTTATGGGCAGTTAAAGTTTAGAAAATAAAATTTCTTCGATTGGCTTTATATTTGCACCGAATAAAGATTTCGACGCGACCAACACGAATCTGCGCTTATTTTCGCTGTAGGCCTTTTGGTTTGGAAGCTATGGGCATTTAAAGTTGAAAAAAGTGATCACCGATTAAGCTTATTTTCGCTCTAACTCTGCTAGTTTAGGAGTTATGGGCAGTTAAAGTTTAGAAAATAAAATTTCTTCGATTGGCTTTATATTTGCACCGAATAAAGATTTCGACGCGACCAACACGAATCTGCGCTTGTTTTCGCTGTAGGCCTTTTGGTTTGGAAGCTATGGGCATTTAAAGTTGAAAAAAAGTGATCACCGATTAAGCTTATTTTCGCTCTAACTCTGCTAGTTTAGGAGTTATGGGCAGTTAAAGTTTTAGAAAATAAAATTTCTTCGATTGGCTTTATATTTGCACCGAATAAAGATTTCGACGCGACCAACACGAATCTGCGCTTGTTTTCGCTGTAGGCCTTTTGGTTTGGAAGCTATGGGCATTTAAAGTTGAAAAAAGTGATCACCGATTAAGCTTATTTTCGCTCTAACTCTGCTAGTTTAGGAGTTATGGGCAGTTAAAGTTTTAGAAAATAAAATTTCTTCGATTGGCTTTATATTTGCACCGAATAAAGATTTCGACGCGACCAACACGAATCTGCGCTTGTTTTCGCTGTAGGCCTTTTGGTTTGGAAGCTATGGGCATTTAAAGTTGAAAAAAAGTGATCACCGATTAAGCTTATTTTCGCTCTAACTCTGCTAGTTTAGGAGTTATGGGCAGTTAAAGTTTAGAAAATAAAATTTCTTCGATTGGCTTTATATTTGCACCGAATAAAGATTTCGACGCGACCAACACGAATCTGCGCTTGTTTTCGCTGTAGGCCTTTTGGTTTGGAAGCTATGGGCATTTAAAGTTGAAAAAAAGTGATCACCGATTAAGCTTATTTTCGCTCTAACTCTGCTAGTTTAGGAGTTATGGGCAGTTAAAGTTTTAGAAAATAAAATTTCTTCGATTGGCTTTATATTTGCACCGAATAAAGATTTCGACGCGACCAACACGAATCTGCGCTTGTTTTCGCTGTAGGCCTTTTGGTTTGGAAGCTATGGGCATTTAAAGTTGAAAAAAGTGATCACCGATTAAGCTTATTTTCGCTCTAACTCTGCTAGTTTAGGAGTTATGGGCAGTTAAAGTTTTAGAAAATAAAATTTCTTCGATTGGCTTTATATTTGCACCGAATAAAGATTTCGACGCGACCAACACGAATCTGCGCTTATTTTCGCTGTAGGCCTTTTGGTTTGGAAGCTATGGGCATTTAAAGTTGAAAAAAAGTGATCACCGATTAAGCTTATTTTCGCTCTAACTCTGCTAGTTTAGGAGTTATGGGCGAGTTAAAGTTTTAGAAAATAAAATTTCTTCGATTGGCTTTATATTTGCACCGAATAAAGATTTCGAGCGACTGGCACGAATCTGCGCTTATTTTCGCTGTAGGCCTTTTGGTTTGGAAGCTATGGGCATTTAAAGTTGAAAAAAAGTGATCACCGATTAAGCTTATTTTCGCTCTAACTCTGCTAGTTTAGGAGTTATGGGCAGTTAAAGTTTTAGAAAATAAAATTTCTTCGATTGGCTTTATATTTGCACCGAATAAAGATTTCGACGCGACCAACACGAATCTGCGCTTATTTTCGCTGTAGGCCTTTTGGTTTGGAAGCTATGGGCATTTAAAGTTGAAAAAAAGTGATCACCGATTAAGCTTATTTTCGCTCTAACTCTGCTAGTTTAGGAGTTATGGGCAGTTAAAGTTTAGAAAATAAAATTTCTTCGATTGGCTTTATATTTGCACCGAATAAAGATTTCGACGCGACCAACACGAATCTGCGCTTGTTTTCGCTGTAGGCCTTTTGGTTTTGGAAGCTATGGGCATTTAAAGTTGAAAAAAGTGATCACCGATTAAGCTTATTTTCGCTCTAACTCTGCTAGTTTAGGAGTTATGGGCAGTTAAAGTTTTAGAAAATAAAATTTCTTCGATTGGCTTTATATTTGCACCGAATAAAGATTTCGACGCGACCAACACGAATCTGCGCTTTTTTTCGCTGTAGGCCTTTTGGTTTGGAAGCTATGGGCATTTAAAGTTGAAAAAAGTGATCACCGATTAAGCTTATTTTCGCTCTAACTCTGCTAGTTTAGGAGTTATGGGCAGTTAAAGTTTTAGAAAATAAAATTTCTTCGATTGGCTTTATATTTGCACCGAATAAAGATTTCGACGCGACCAACACGAATCTGCGCTTGTTTTGGCTGTAGGCCTTTTGGTTTGGAAGCTATGGGCATTTAAAGTTGAAAAAAAGTGATCACCGATTAAGCTTATTTTCGCTCTAACTCTGCTAGTTTAGGAGTTATGGGCAGTTAAAGTTTTAGAAAATAAAATTTCTTCGATTGGCTTTATATTTGCACCGAATAAAGATTTCGACGCGACCAACACGAATCTGCGCTTATTTTCGCTGTAGGCCTTTTGGTTTGGAAGCTATGGGCATTTAAAGTTGAAAAAAAGTGATCACCGATTAAGCTTATTTTCGCTCTAACTCTGCTAGTTTAGGAGTTATGGGCAGTTAAAGTTTTAGAAAATAAAATTTCTTCGATTGGCTTTATATTTGCACCGAATAAAGATTTCGACGCGACCAACACGAATCTGGCTTATTTTCGCTGTAGGCCTTTTGGTTTGGAAGCTATGGGCATTTAAAGTTGAAAAAAAGTGATCACCGATTAAGCTTATTTTCGCTCTAACTCTGCTAGTTTAGGAGTTATGGGCAGTTAAAGTTTTAGAAAATAAAATTTCTTCGATTGGCTTTATATTTGCACCGAATAAAGATTTCGACGCGACCAACACGAATCTGCGCTTGTTTTCGCTGTAGGCCTTTTGGTTTGGAAGCTATGGGCATTTAAAGTTGAAAAAAAGTGATCACCGATTAAGCTTATTTTCGCTCTAACTCTGCTAGTTTAGGAGTTATGGGCAGTTAAAGTTTAGAAAATAAAATTTCTTCGATTGGCTTTATATTTGCACCGAATAAAGATTTCGACGCTACTGACACGAATCTGGGCTTATTTTCGCTGTAGGCCTTTTGGTTTGGAAGCTATGGGCGTTTAAAGTTGAAAAAAAGTGATCACCGATTAAGCTTATTTTCGCTCTAACTCTGCTAGTTTAGGAGTTATGGGCAGTTAAAGTTTTAGAAAATAAAATTTCTTCGATTGGCTTTATATTTGCACCGAATAAAGATTTCGACGCGACCAACACGAATCTGCGCTTGATTTCGCTGTAGGCCTTTTTGGTTTTGGAAGCTATGGGCATTTAAAGTTGAAGAAAAGTGATCACCGATTAAGCTTATTTTCGCTCTAACTCTGCTAGTTTAGGAGTTATGGGCAGTTAAAGTTTAGAAAATAAAATTTCTTCGATTGGCTTTATATTTGCA
Source organism: Chymomyza costata (assembly GCA_018150985.1). NCBI lineage: Eukaryota > Metazoa > Arthropoda > Insecta > Diptera > Drosophilidae > Chymomyza > Chymomyza costata. The sequence goes on from JAECWU010000167.1 coordinate 14,391, forward strand.
CCGAATAAAGATTTCGACGCGACCAACACGAATCTGCACTTATTTTCGCTGTAGGCCTTTTGGTTTGGAAGCTATGGGCATTTAAAGTTGAAAAAAAGTGATCACCGATTAAGCTTATTTTCGCTCTAACTCTGCTGGTTTAGGAGTTATGGGCAGTTAAAGTTTTAGAAAATAAAATTTCTTCGATTGGCTTTATATTTGCACCGAATAAAGATTTCGACGCTACCAACACGAATCTGGGCTTATTTTCGCTGTAGGCCTTTTGGTTTGGAAGCTATGGGCATTTAAAGTTGAAAAAAAGTGATCACCGATTAAGCTTATTTTCGCTCTAACTCTGCTAGTTTAGGAGTTATGGGCAGTTAAAGTTTAGAAAATAAATTTCTTCGATTGGCTTTATATTTGCCGAATAAAGATTTCGACGCGACCAACACGAATCTGCGCTTGTTTTCGCTGTAGGCCTTTTGGTTTGGAAGCTATGGGCATTTAAAGTTGAAAAAAATTAGTGATCACCATTAAGCACTATTTTCGCTCAACTCTGCTAGTTTAGGAGTTATGGGCAGTTAAAGTTTTAGAAAATAAAATTTCTTCGATTGGCTTTTTTTTTGTCACCGAATAAAGATTTCGACGCGACCAACACGAATCTGCGCTTGTTTTCGCTGTAGGCCTTTTGGTTTGGAAGCTATGGGCATTTAAAGTTGAAAAAAAGTGATCACCGATTAAGCTTATTTTCGCTCTAACTCTGCTGGTTTAGGAGTTATGGGCAGTTAAAGTTTTAGAAAATAAAATTTCTTCGATTGGCTTTATATTTGCACCGAATAAAGATTTCGACGCGACCAACACGAATCTGGGCTTATTTTCGCTGTAGGCCTTTTGGTTTGGAAGCTATGGGCATTTAAAGTTGAAAAAAAGTGATCACCGATTAAGCTTATTTTCGCTCTAACTCTGCTAGTTTAGGAGTTATGGGCAGTTAAAGTTTAGAAAATAAAATTTCTTCGATTGGCTTTATATTTGCACCGAATAAAGATTTCGACGCGACCAACACGAATCTGCGCTTGTTTTCGCTGTAGGCCTTTTGGTTTGGAAGCTATGGGCATTTAAAGTTGAAAAAAAGTGATCACCGATTAAGCTTATTTTCGCTCTAACTCTGCTAGTTTAGGAGTTATGGGCGGTTAAAGTTTAGAAAATAAAATTTCTTCGATTGGCTTTATATTTGCACCGAATAAAGATTTCGACGCGACCAACACGAATCTGCGCTTATTTTCGCTGTAGGCCTTTTGGTTTGGAAGCTATGGGCATTTAAAGTTGAAAAAAAGTGATCACCGATTAAGCTTATTTTCGCTCTAACTCTGCTAGTTTAGGAGTTATGGGCAGTTAAAGTTTAGAAAATAAAATTTCTTCGATTGGCTTTATGTTTGCACCGAATAAAGATTTCGACGCGACCAACACGAATCTGCGCTTATTTTCGCTGTAGGCCATTTTTGGTTTCGAAGCCCAAGGCATTTAAAAGTTGAAAAAAGTGATCACCGGTGAAGCTTGTTTTCAAACTAACTCTGCTAGTGTTAGGAGTTATGGGCGGTTGAAGTTTTAGAAAATGAAATTTCTTCGATTGGCTTTATATTTGCACCGAGTCGAGATTTCGACGCGACCAACACGAATCTACGCTTATTTTCGCTGTAGGCCTTTCGGTTTTAGAAGCTATGGGCATTTAAAGTTGAAAAAAGTGATCACTGATTAAGCTTATTTTCGCTCTAACTCTGCTTCAGTTTAGGAGTTATGGGCGGTTAAAGTTTAGAAAATAAAATTTCTTCAATTGGCTTTTATATTTGCACCGAATATAGATTTCGATGCGACCAACACGAATCTGCGCTTATTTTCGCTGTAGGTCTTTTTGGTTTGGAAGCTATGGGCATTTAAAGTTGAAAAAAAGTGATCACCGATTAAGCTTATTTTCGCTCTAACTCTGCTAGTTTAGGAGTTATGGGCGGTTGAAGTTTTAGAATATAAAATTTCTTCGATTAGCTTTATATTTGTACCGAATAAAGATTTCGATGCGACCAACACGAATCTGCGCTTATTTTCGCTGTAGGCCTTTTGGTTTGGAAGGTCTATGGGCATTTAAAGTTGAAAAAAGTGATCACCGATTTAGCTCATTTTCGCTCTAACTCTACTATTTTAGGAGTTATGGGCAGTTATAGTTTAGAAAATAAAATTTCTTCGATTGGCTTTATATTTGCACCGAATAAAGATTTCGACGCGATAACACTGATCTGCGCTTATTTTCCTGTAGACCTTTTGGTTTGGAAGCTATAGGCATTTAAAGTTGAAAAAAAGTGATCCTCGATTGAAACTTATTTTCGCTCTAACTCTGCTAGTTTAGGAGTTATGGGCAGTTGAGTTTTAGAAAATATAAATTTCATTGAAGTTGGCTTTATATTGCACCGGATAAAGATTTCGATGCGACCAACACGAATCTCGCCTTGCGTATTTTCTTCTTGGATTATGGTTTTGAAGCTTCTAGGCTGCTAAAGTTGAAAAAAAGTGATCCCTTGTTCAGCTTATTTCCGCTCTAACTCTGCTAGTTTAGGAGTTATGGGCAGTCAAAGTTTTGGAAAATAAAATTACTTCGATTGGCTTTATAGTTGCACAGAATAAAGATTTTCGACGCGACCAACTTAAGTCTGCGCTTATTTTAGCTGTAGGCCTTTTGGCTTGGAAGCTATGGGCGTTTAAAGTTGAAAAAAAGTGATCCCCTATTTGGCTTATTTTCGCTCTAACTCTGCTAGTTTAGGAGTTATGGGCAGTCAAAGTTTTAGAAAATCAAATTTCTTCAATTGCCTTTATATTTGCACCGAATAAAGATTTTATTGCATACCAACACGAATCTGCGCTTATTTTCGCTGTAGGCCTTTTGGTTTGGAAGCTATGGGCGATCAAGGACGAAAAAAAGTGATCACCGATTAAGCTTATTTTCGCTCTAACTCTGCTAGTTTGGAGATTATAAGGCAGTTAAAGTTTTAGAAAATATAATTTTTTTGATTGGCTTTATATTTGCACCGAATAAGGATTACGACTGCGACTGAACACGAATCTCGCGCTTCATTTTCGCTCGTGGAGTCTTTTGGTTTGGAACCTGTGGGCATTTAAAGTTGAAAAAAAGTAGTCACCGATTGAGCTTATTTCCCTCTAACTCTGCTAGTTTAGGAGTTATGGGCGGATTACAGGTTTAGAAAATCAAATTTCTTCGAGTTGGCTTTATAGTTGCACCGAATACAGATTTCGACGCGACCAACACGCGGATCTTGCTCTTATTTTCCTGTAGGCCTTTCAGTTTGGAAGCTATGGGCATTTAAAATTGAAAAAAAGTAACGATCACCGATTAAACTTATTTTCGCTCTAACTCTGCTAGTTTAGGAGTTATGGGCAGTTAAATTTTCAGAAAATAAAATTTCTTTGATTCGCTTTATATTTGCACCGAATAAAGATTTCGACGCGACCAACACGAATCTGCGTTTATTTTTCGTTGTTGGTCTTTTTGTTTTGGAAGCTATGGGCATTTAAAGTTGAAAAAGTGATCCACCGATTAAACTTATTTTCGCTCTAACTCTGCTAGTTTAGGAGTTATGGGCAGTTACAGTTTTAGAAAATAAAATTTCTTCGTTTAGCTTTTATATTTGCACCGAATACAGATTTCGAAGCGACCAACACGAATCTGCGCTTATTTTCGCTGTAGGCCTTTTGGTTTGGAAGCTATGGGCATTTAAAGTTGAAAAAAGTGATCACCGATTAAGCTTATTTTCGCTCTAACTCTGCTAGTTTAGGAGTTATGGGCAGTTAAAGGTTTAGAAAATAAAATTTCTTCAGTCGGCTTTATATTTGCACCGAATAAGGGTCTCGACGCGACCAACACGAATCTGCGCTTATTTTCCATATAGGTCTTTTGGTTTGGAAGCTATGGGCATTTAAAGTTGAAAAAAGTGATCACCGATTAAGCTTATTTTCGCTCTATCTCTGCTAGTTTAGGAGTTATGGGCAGTTAGTTTAGAAAAATAAAATTTCTCCGATTGGCTTTATATTTGCACCGAATAAAGATTTCGACGCGACCAACACGATCTGCGCTTGTTTTCGCTGTAGGCCTTTTTGGTTTGGAAGCTATGGGCATTTAAAGTTGAAAAAAGGCTGATCACCGATTAAGCTTATTTTCGCTCTAACTCCTAATTTAGGAGTTATGGGCAGTTCAAGTTTTAGAAAATAAAATTTCTTCGATTGGCTTTATATTTGCACCGAATAAAGATTTCGACGCGACCAACACGAATCTGCGCTTGTTTTCGCTGTGTAGGCCTTTGGTTTGGAAGCTATGGGCATTTAGAAGTTGAAAAAAAGTGATCACCGATTAAGCTTATTTTCGCCTCTCTCTCTGCTAGTTTAGGAGTTATGGGCAGTTAAAGTTTAGAAAATAAAATTTCTTCGATTGGCTTTATTTGCACCGAATCAGATTTCGACGCGACCAACACGAATCTGCGCTTGTTTTTCGTTGTACGGCCTTTTGGTTTGGTAGCTATGGGCATTTAAAGTTGAAAAAAGTGATCACCGATTAAGCATTTTCCCTCTAACTCTGCTAGTTTAGGAGTTATGGGCAGTTAAAGTTTTAGAATGTAAAATTTCACCGATTGGCTTTTATATTTGCAACCGAATATAGATTTCGATGCGACCAACACGAATCTGCGCTTGTTTTCGCTGTGGGTCTTTTGGTTTGGAAGCTATGGAGCATTAAAAGTTGAAAAAAAGTCGATCACCGATTAAGCTTATTTTCGCTCTAACTCTGCTAGTTTAGGAGTTATGGGCGTTAAAGTTTTAGAAAATAAAATTTCTTCGATTGGCTTTATATTTGCACCGAATAAAGATTTCGACGCGACCAACACGAATCTGCGCTTGTTTTTGCTGTAGGCCTTTTTAGGCTTGGAAGCTATGGGCATTTAAAGTTGAAAAAGTGATTCACCGATTAAGCTTATTCTCGCTCTAACTCTGCTATTTTATGAGTTATGGGTGTTAGTTTTAGAAAAATAAAAATTCTGCGATTGGCTTTATATTTACTCTAATAAAGATTTCTGACGCGCCCATACACGAATCTGCGCTTCTTTTCGCTGTAGGCCTTTTTGGTTTGAAGCTATGGGCATTTAAAGTTGAAAAAAAGTGATCACCGATTAAGCTTATTTTCGCTCTAACTCTGCTAGTTTAGGAGTTTATGGGCAGTTAAAGTTTGAAAATGAACTTTCTCGATTGGCTTTATATTTGCACCGAATATAGATTTCGATGCGACCAACACGAATCTGCGCTTGTTTTCCGCTGGTAGGTCTTTTGGTTTGGAAGCTATGGGCATTTAAAGTTGAAAAAAAAAGTGATCACCCGATTAGCTTATTTTCGCTCTACCTCTTACTGGTTTAGGAGTTATGGGCAGTTAAGTTTTAGAAAACCAAAATTTGCTCGATTGGCTTTATATTTGCACTGAATAAAGATTTCGATGACCAACACGAATCTGCGCTTATTTTTTGCTGTAGGCCTTTTGGCTTGGAAGGTGTGGGCATTTAAAGTTGAAAAAAGTGATCTACAGATTAAGCTTATTTTCGCTCTAACTCTGCTAGTTTAGGAGTTATGGGCAGTTATAGTTTTAGAAAATAAAATTTCTTCTGATTTGCTTTATATTTGCTAAATAAACGATTTCGACGCTACTGACACGAATTAAGCTTGTTAAGGCTGTAGGCCTTTGGTTTAGAAGCTATGGGCGTTTAAAGTTGAAAAAAAGTGATCACCGAAAAATTTATTTTCGCTCTAACTCTGCTAGTTTAGGAGTTATGGGCAGTTAAAGTTTTAGAAAATAAAATTTCTTCGATTGGCTTTATATTTGCAACTGAATAAAGATTTCTGACGCGACCAACACGAATCTGCGCTTGTTTTCGCTGTAAAATTTTTGGTTTGAAGCTATGGGCATTTAAAGTTGAAAAAAAGTGATCACCGATTCGCTTATTTTCGTCCCCAACTCTCTTAGGTTTAGGAGTAGTGGGCAGTTAAAGTTTTGTAGTGCCGTAAATTTCTCTCTCGATTGGCTTTATATTTGCACCGAATAAAGATTTCGACGCGACCAACACGAATCTGCGCTTTTACTTTCGCTGTAGGCCTTTGGTTTGGAAGCTGCGTGGGCATTTAAAGTTGAAAAAAAGTGATCACCGATTAAGCTTATTTTCGCTCTAACTCTGCTAGTTTAAAAGTTATGGGCAGTTAAAGTTTTTAGAAAATAAAATTTCTTCGATTGGCTTTATATTTGCACCGAATAAGATTTCGACGCGACTAACACGAATCTGCGCTTGTTTTCGCTGTAGGCCTTTTTGGTTTGGAAGCTATGGGTATTTAAAGTTGAAAAAAAGTGATCACCGATTACCTTATTTTCGCTCTAACTCTGCTAGTTTAGGAGTTATGGGCAGTTAAAGCTTTAGAAAATAAAATTTCTTCGATTGGCTTTATATTTGCACCGAATAAAGATTTCGACGCGACCAACACGAATCTGCGCTTGTTTTCGCTGTAAAAAAAAAATTTGGAAGCTATGGGCATTTAAAGTTGAAAAAAAGTGATCGACCGATTAAGCTTATTTTCGCTCTAACTCTGCTAGTTTAGGAGTTATGGGCAGTTACCTTTAGAAAATAAAATTTCTTCGATTGGCTTTATATTTGCAACTGAATAAAGATTTCGACGCGACCAACACGAATCTGCGCTTGTTTTCGCTGTAGGCCAATTCATTTGGAAGCTATGGGTAGATAAAGTTGAAAAAAAGTGATCACCGATCAGCTTATTTTCGCTCTAACTCTGCTAGTTTAGGAGTTATGGGCAGTTAGTGCTTAGGAAAATAAAATTTCTTCGATTGGCTTTATATTTGCACCGAATAAAAGATTTCCAGACGCGACCAACACGAATCTGCGCTTGTTTTCGCATCAGGTCTTTTGGTTTGGAAGCTATGATTTCAGTTGAAAAAAAGTGATCACCGATTCGCTTATTTTCGCTCTAACTCTGCTAGTTTAGGAGTTATGGGCAGTTAAAGTTTTAGAAAATAAAATTTCTTCTTCGATTGGCTTTATATTTGCACCGAATAAAGATTTCGACGCGACCAACACGAATCTGCGCTTGTTTTCGCTGTAGGCCTTTTTGGTTTGGAAGCTATGGCATTTAAAGTTGAAAAAAAGTGATCACCGATTAAGCTTATTTTCGATTTAACTCTGCTCGTTTTGTGAGTTATGGGCAGTCAAAGTTTAGGAAAATAAAATTCTTCGATTGGTTTTATATTTGCACCGAATAAAGATTTCGACGCGACCAACACGAATCTGCGCTTGTTTTCGCTGTAGGCCTTTTTGTTTGGAAGCTATGGGCATTTAAAGTTGAAAAAAAGTGATCACCGATTAAGCTTATTTTCGCTCTAACCCTGCTAGTTTAGGAGTTATGGGCAGTTATAGCTTAGAAAATAACATTTTTCTCGATTCACTTTAAATTTGCACCGAATAAAGATTTCGACGCGACTGACACGAATCTGGGCTTATCGTCGCCGCGTAGGCCTTTGGTTTAGAAGTTATGGGCGTTTAAAGTTGAAAAAAAGTGATCACCGATTAAGCTTATTTTTCGCTCTAACTCTGCTAGTTTAAAAGTTAGTGGGCAGTTAAAGTTTAGAAAGTCAAAATTTCACCTGATTCGCTTGATATTTGCACCGAATAAAGATTTCGACGCGTATTCAACACGAATCTGCGCTTGTTTTCGCTGTAGGCCTTTGGTTTGGAAGTTATGGGCATTGAAGTTGAAAAAAAGTGATCACCGATTAAGTTTATTTTCGCTCTAACTCTGCTAGTTTAGGAGTTATGGGCAGTTAAAGCTTTCGAAAATAAAATTTCTTCGATTGGCTTTATATTTGCACCGAATAAAGATTGATCTCGTCGTGTTTCGCTATCAAAATGAATCTGCGCTTGTTTTCGCTGTAGGCCTTTGGTTTAGAAGCTATGGGCGTTAAAGTTGAAAAAAAGTGATCGATTAAGCTTATTTTCGCTCTAACTCTGCTAGTTTAGGAGTTATGGGCAGCAAAGTTTAGAAAATAAAATTTCTTCGATTGGCTTTTATATTTGCACCGAATAAAGATTTC